>PVIH01003860.1:0-72222 GCA_004025045.1 Sigmodon hispidus
GCATTATTGGATCAGTGGGACCATAGGACTGTCTGCTCCCTGCCCAGCGAAGGGATGGGGAGTTGCAGAGAAGAGAAATGTCAAGATGTGTTGGGAGGGGGAAGGGACCTTGAATGAGGATATACAGGGATGGGAAAAAAAATTTCAGAGGGAAAGCTGAACACATAGTAAATATATGTGTAGCAATCTTATTTGCATTTACCACCCTTGATATGCCATGCTTATGATTCTTATCCTGTTCATAGTTATTGTTAACTTTTCCTCATTTTAAATTCATGTTACTTTTTTTTTTGTTAAATACAAAATAAAGAAAAAAAAAAAAGAATGCACTGAGGTACACATTAGGTAAAACTTAACATCTTAATCATTTCAAACATAAAGGCCTACAGTGCTAAGTGTATTCACTTGTCTTGTAAACAAAATCCAGAATTCTTTTCATCTTGCAAAACTGAAAGTCAGTACCCATGCCCCACCGGTAGCCATTAAAACAACAAACTGCTCACTACTCCATCTACCTCTCCATGCTAGCAACCACTGTTCTGCTTCTGTTCTCATTTATTTATTTATTCATTTGTTTATTTATTTATTTTTGGTTTTGCAAGTAGCCAAGAAAGTAGTACCAAAGCCAAGAGAGTATGGATAAAATACTTATTTCACAGGGCTGCCTGGTAGTAACTGGACATGTCCTAACCTCGGTTCCTGCTTTCATTCTACTTATTCTTTTCTCGGACATGGGCACGTTCCACCTCAACAGTAAAGTATTAATTAAAATAGAAAGTGGAGATGTGTTAACAGTCTGGCAAAAATGAATATATAATAAAATACAAATAATATCTGAATATATATAATAAAAGAGACAGTCATGTGCCTCTCTGACGATTAGAAATTAGAATCAATGGACTCCAAGAAACTGGAATTCCCCTCAGCATCTCGTGCTGGCCGACGGGAAAAGTTCAGATTCTTGCTCCAAGGGCCGTTTTACTCTTAAATTCCAACAAATTGCTGAGCCCATGAAACCTCAAAATAAACAGCGATGCAACTCTGGAAATGAGCCCTGCGCGCATTCCCGCAGCTAAAGCTAACTCCAGGCAGCTGCCTCTCCCAGCCTTGGGCAGGAGCCACAAGTATCAGAAGCGCGCTACAGCAGCTCGGCTGCCAGCCCGTCTTCTCCTTTCCTTCGGGCCCCGTAGGTCCGGTGGAGTAACCGGGCTCTTTCTCCTACCCATCGTCCCAGCTTCCCCTGTCCCATCTCGTCCCGGGTATGGGGCCCTGGTGGGTGTTGCTGGGCTAACTGGGTCCTTCCTCCTCGCCCCTCCGAGTCCCACCTAGGTCCGTCTCCTCTTCCCCCTTCCCGCCCCGTCTACTGCCTGCTCTTCCTCCCTGCCTACCCACTCCCACACACACTCAACGTCAGAACCTCCTTCCTTCCCCCTCTGGGTCACCCCATCGGAGCCCCGCCTTGTCTAGAATCTTCCGACCATCCCTCCAGCCTACCCCCCCCCACCTTCGGGTTCCCCACTTCCACCCACCATCGAACCCTCCAGTCTTCACCATCGACTTCTACCCCCTCCGCAAGGGTGCCCCCCAACTCTGCCAGACCTTTCCCCCGCCCCAGTGCACGTGCGCTCCAGGCCTGCCTGGCACTTTTGCGCACCTCCGCGGCCACTTCCTGCTCCGCCACGGGCACTGCGTGCTTAGGGGACGTCGTGCCCTCCCCGGGCACCGCGCTGTAACCCCGCGGAGCTCACCTGTAGCAGGACAAGCATTAGAACAACTTGTAACTTGGAGGACTTCGGGACCCTAGGCCGAGGCCTGCGCCTCGGGAGTGGCCTGGGACCATGGGTGTAACCTGCTGTGGGTGCGCTGCGTCCTGGAGACTTCATGGTGTGACGGTTGCGCAAATCCCGCGGCTTCTCAAAAGTTCACGAAGTAGAACTGTTTCTTTAGCTCAGAAAAGTTCTCTGGATTGCCGTCCTGGGGCACCGTGCGTTTAGCAAGACTTCCTATGCCGGCGCTCCAGGGCTCGAAAAGATACTTATGGAGAGGGATAGGCGGGTACCTGTGGGAGGAGCTGGAGCGGTCAAGTGAGCAGCTTCAATCAATCGTTTTCCTTGTTTGCGCAGTATCGGAACAGAACTTTTTTTTTTCTTTTTTCTTTCTTTTTTCTTTTTTTAAGAATCATAACACTTTTATTACAGTTTTCAAGTCACGGGTATACCCACAATTAGAAAAACTCATACTATCTAATAGTCTGCCTGCCCCTTCATACTTTGACTAATATTATGATATTCACCCTAGTAGCAGAAGATAAATCTGTGCTTCTATACCGTTTAGAAGGCTATTTGTACCATCAAGGAAAGCCTGAGTTCACTTTACTTACGGCCTGCACACCTTCATCGGCTCGCTCAACACAGCACAGCGCACCTGCCTGCACCCTTAACATCCAGCTGCTCACATAGAAGACACTTGTGTCCCTGGAGGAGCTGACTCAGAGGGTGTTTGCCGTGATGAGGCCTCCTTTCTGACTTTTCTTTCTCTTCCTCTTCTGTCTTCCTTTTCCGTCCCCATCTTCTTTCTTTTCTCTTCATCCTCCTTTTCTCCCTTTCTTCCCCCTCTTCTTCCTCCTTCTCTTCCTTTTCTTCTTCTTCCTCCTCCTTCTCTCAGATTCTCCCCTTCTCTTCTTGAGTTTGTTATTGTTACAGTTTTTATGCTGCCAGGGCATCCTAAACATTCGGATGCTATTATTAGTGGAACTAGTAATATAACAGAATTAATATTAGTTCTGTTGCTCGGAAATTGCTTGCTACACCTCCATACAAATATTACTGAGTTTCATGCACCAAATCAAGTAGTCAATGATCTTCTTATATTTGTATATTATGACCGAAGTATAGCAGTTGTGAGCTGCCTTGTGGCTGCTGGGAACCATGCTTGAGTTCTCTGCAAGAAGAGCAAGTGCTCTTAACAGCTAAAAAGCCACTATACTTTCTAGTTCTTGGTTTTTTTTTTTTTTTTTTTTTTTTTTTTTTTTTTTTTTTTTTTTTTTTTTTTTTTTTTTTTTTTTTTTTTTTTTTTTTTTTTTTTTAATTAAAGAGCACTTTTTTAAGGACTGTATTTATTTTTATTTTATGTGACTGGTGTTTTGCCTGCATGTATGTATGTATGTATGTATGTGTGAGGGGGCCAGATCTCCTGGAACTGGAATTACAGTTGTGAGCGGTCCTGTGGGTGCTGGGAACTGAACCAAGGTCCTCTGAAAGAGCAGCCAATGCTCTTAACTTCTGAGCCAGCTCTCCAGCCCTCTTCTGTTTTAGCAAGTGAACATTTTCAAGGTATTTGTCTCCTTTAGCTAGGCTCTAATATTGTGATATAAAGCAGCTTGTAAAACTCTTGAATACTGGTCATAACAGTGATATCCAATTTCTAAAATTCTGATTTTTATAATTTTTGTTTTTCTTTTCTTTTTAATTAACTTTGCTAAGGGCTCCTACATTGTCTTACTTTTTTCTTTTTAATTAAAAAAAAACCTTTAATTTTACATGTACATATGTTTTGACTGCATTTGGCTATGTATCTTATTCAGGCAGTGCTTGAGGGGGCCAGAAAAGGGTGTCAGATCTCCCGGAACTGGAGTTGCAGATGGTTGTGAGCTGGGATTTGAACTCAGATCTTCCTGAATAGCAGCCAGTATTCTTAACTGCTGAGCCTTCTCTCCAGCCCTTTTTTTATTCTTTTCAGCAAATATACTATCCATATTAGTGTTATTGGTTTTCGTATCTTACAGTTATTGTCCATATTATTAATTATCTATTTATTTTGCTCCATTTTGTCTAGAGTTCAAGTCAAAAACCTTGATCACTAATACCCCCTCCTCTTCTTCTTCCTTTATGGCAAGGTCTTGCTATTTGCCCAGTCTGACTTAGAGCTTGGAACTCTTCCTGTCTAAGTCTTCCAAGTGCCAGGATTATAGGTGTGCACCCACCACATAGCTCTTAAGCTTTTCCTCCTTTTTTTAAATATTTTTTTTTTATTTTATGTGAATTGGTGTTTTGCCTGCATGTATAAGTGTGTAGGGGTGTCAGATCTTGGAATTACAGACAGCTGGTAGCCGCCATGTGGATACTGGGAATCGAAATCAGTTCCTCCGGAAAAACAGTCAGTGCTCTTAACTGCTGAGCCATCTCTCCAGCCCAAGGTTTTTCTTTTACTAATGTGAGTCCCTATGTTCTTACGAAGCCTCCCTCCAGTAGCTTGCCATTGTTATCATTCAGTTGAAGTGTTTCCTAATTTCCGTATAGTTTCTTCTCTGACTCATATTAATAAGAGTATTGTATAAATTCTAAATGTGTCCTTTTTTCTATTTCCTTTTTATTGAAAATATATGTTTTCCCCTCTCAGTAATACATCCTGATTATGATTTCACAGTCCTCTATGCCTCTGATTTCCTCCCTATATCCTCTCCCATCTGGATCCACTTCCTTTCTGACTTTCATTAGAAAAAAAGTCTTATAAGTAATAATAATACATAACAAGATGAAATATAAGATAAAATTATCACATCAAAGTTGAATAAGACAAATGAAGAAAAGGAAAAAAAAAACCCACAAGAATCAGAGACCTACTCATTTACACACTCAGACATTCCATAAAAAACACTAAACTGGAAGCCATAATGTATACACAGAGGACCTGGTGCAGGCTCTGTGCCTGCTTCCCCGGTCTCTGAGTTCATATGAACTCTGCTCATGTGGATTTAGACGGTCTTGTGTCCTCCCTCCCCTCCGGCTCATGTACTGTTTTTGTCTTTCAGTGCGCTTGTATGATGGGTTACGTTTATTGATTGATGTATGTTGAACTATCCTTGCATCTGTGGGGTGAAGCCTACTTGATCATAGTGAATGATCTTTTCGATACATTCTTGTAGCCATTTGGCAAGTATTTTAGTAAGTATTTTTGCATCTATGTTCTTAAAGGAAATTAGTCTTTAATTCTCTTTCTTTGTTTAGTCTTTATGTGGTTTGGGAATCAAGTTGACTATGGCCTTGTAAAATGAACTGGGCAATGTTCCTTTTATTTCTGTTTTATGGTACAATTTAAGGAGTATTGGCATCAACTTTTATTTAAAAGTCTGATAGAATTCTGCACTAAAAATATCTAGCCCTGGAATTTGGGGAGAAGGTATGGGCAGGAAACTTTTAATAACTGATTCTATTTCACTGGAGGTTACAGCTTTGATTAAATTGCTTATCTGATCTTGATTTAACTTTAAGTGGCCTATATCAGAAAAAAATATCCATTCTTTTATATTTTCCAGTTTTTTGGAGTACAGGTTTTTAAGAAGTTGTTATGAGTCTCTGGATTTTCTTGATATCTGTTGTTATGTCTCCCTTTTCATTTCTAATTTGGTTAATTTGAATATTCTCTCTGTATTATAGTTAATTTGGATGCAGATTTGTGTATCCTATTGATTTTTCTCAAATAAACAACTCTTTGTTTCATTGATTTTTATATTGTTTTATTGTTGCTTCTATTTTATTGATTTCAGCTATGAATTTAACTATTTCTCCCCATTACTTCTTTTGGGTGTGATTTATTCTTTTTATTTTAGAGCTTTCAGGTGTGCTATTAAGTTGCTAGTATGAGATCTTTCCAGTCTTTTATGTAGGCACGTAGGAGTATAAATTTGCCTCTTAAAATGGCCTTCATTGTGTCACATAAGTTTGTCCCATATGTTCATTCAATTCTAGAAAGTCCTTAATTTATTTTGTAATTTCTATCTTTATCCATTTTTCATTCAGTGAAGAGCTATACAGTTTATATACAGATAGCCTGAGGATGAAAGGCCAGAGCCAGCCACAGAGCTAGCCACAGAGGTCAGGCAGTGGTGGCACACATCTTTACTCCTAGCACTTGGTAGGCAGAGATCCAACTGGCTCTCTGTGAGTTCAAAGCCACCCTGAGCTACACAGATTAATCCAGTCTAAAAGAGAAACAAGGCCAGGCAGTGAAGGCACACACCTTTAATCCCAGCCCTGAGAAGGAAGTGATGTGGCTGGGCAGAGAAAGGAATATAAGGCAGGAGGAGACAGGAGCTCAGCTCTTCCATTTCAGCCTTCCCTGTGCCGCCCCCCCCCCTTAGACTGAAGACTCATGCAGACAAGATCTTCCCCTTTCAGCCTGAGGATTCACTAGTGATGAGAAGTTCATCTAGTGGCTTGTTCCTCAGTCTCTCTGATCTTTAAGCATTTACCCTAATACCTGGGTCCCGGTTTTTATTATAATACCAATTAGGATTGGAACAATACAGGAATGTTGTGGGAATTCTGCCATTTGGACCAATGACCAGTTGGAGTGGTTTGGCCCTCTGGGTGTGGTCTTCTATGAAGATATGTGATCCTTTAATAATTGGTGGAGGAGGGGGAGCATTCTCTCTTGGGCTGTTTGGAGCAGACCAGTGGCAGAGAAGCATGGCCTGCAGTTTGGTTCCCATCATCCTTGGACAGAAAGGCAAGACAACAGCAGCTGGATCAGCAGCAGCATCTACCTTGTTCTGTGTGGAGGGTGTGTCTAACTATTTTCATCTTGCCTCATCCGAGAATCCCAAGTCCCACATTAGATACAGGGTGTTATTTCAATTTTTCTTGTACCTATTGAGACTTGATTTGTATTTGTGTATGTGGTCAATTTTGAGGAAAGTTCTATGAGGTGCTGAGAAGAAGGTATATGCTTTTGTGTTTTGGGTAAAATATTCTGTAAATATGTTAGGTCCATTTAGTTTATGATGCCAGTTAGCTCCAGCATTTTTCTGTTTAGTTTTTGTCTGGATGACCTATCTATTGGAAAAAGTGGGGTATTGAAGTTTCTCGCTATAACTGTGAGAATCATTTTGTGATTTAAGCTGTAGTCATGTTTCTTTTATAAACTTGTGTTTGGTAATAGATGTTAACAATTGCAGTGACCTCTTAGTGGGTTTTTCCTTTGATGAGCATACAGTATGCTTCCCTGTCTCTTCTAATTAGTTTTGCTTTAAAGTCTATTTTGTCAGATATTAAAATGGCTATACCAGCTTGCTTCTTAGGTCCATTTACTTGGAATATCTTTTCCAACTTGTTACTCTGAGGAAATGTCTTTTTTTTGATGCTCAGGTGTGCTTCTTGGATGCAGCAGCAGGATGGAGCTTGGTTTCGTATGCATTGTGTTAGTCTGTGTCTTTCTATTTGGGAATTGAAACCATCAATGTTGAGAGATATCAGTGAGAGGTGATTGTTGATTCTTCTTATTTTGTTGTTGTTACCTTTCCCTTTGATTTTGCTGGTCTGAGATTATTTATTTATTCCCTGCGTTTCTTAGGTGTGGCTAACCCCTTTAGGGTAAAGTTTCCCCTTCTGGAAACTTCCCTCTGTGGGGCTGGATTTGTAGATAGATATCACTTAAATTTGGTTTCATCATGGGATGTCTTACTTTCTCCTCTATGGTAATTGAAAACTTTGCTAGGTACAGTAGTCTGGGCTGGCATGTGTGGTCTCTTCTGCAGCTCATTTATCCAGGCCCTTCTGGCTTTTTGAGTCAGGTGTATTTTAATAGGTCTGCCTTTATATATTACTTGGTCGTTTCCCCTGTAGCTTTTAATATTCTTTGTTCAGTACATTCAGTGTTTTGATTATTATGTGAAAGGTGACTTTCTTTTGTGGTCCAGTCTATTTGGTGTTCTGTATGCTTCTTGTACCTTGATAGACATCTCCTTGGGTTAGGAAGTTTTTCTTTCATGATTTTGTTGAACATATTTTCTGTACCTTTGACCTGGTAGTCTTCTCTTTCCTATATTCCTATTATTCTGAGATTTGGTCTTTTCATGGTGTCCCAAACTTTCTGGATATTTTGTTTCAAGAGTTTTGATGTTGTTTGTTTTAGATTTAGCATTTTTTGGCTGATATATCCATTTCTATTGTGTCAGCATACCTGGGCCTCTCTGGTATTCTGTTGTTGTGGCTTGCCTCTCTACTTCCTGCTTGAGTTTCTCAACTTTTCATTTCCGGAGTTTCCTCAGTTTGGATTTTTGTTATTGATTCTGTACCCATTTTTGGGTCTTGAACAGTCTTAATAGTTTTCTTCTTCCACTGTTCCTTTGTCTTTCCATAGATTTCTTTAAGAGGTTTATTCATTTCCTCTTTCAGGTCACCTACCATATTCATAGAGGCTATTTTGTGCTTCAGCCATGTTGGAATATTCAGGACCTGCTACTTGTAGGGTTTCTGGGATCTAGTGGGGACATGTTGTCTTGGTTGTTATAGATTTTGTTTTTATGTGCATCTAGGCATCTGGAATTGGGAAGATTGTAATTCTAGGTGCTGGTGTCTGGTCCTGTCTTTGTCGGGTGGGTAATTTTACTTCCTGATTTCTGTTTTCTTTATTTTATTCTATTATTATTTTTGGAGAATGTGGTGGTTGTGTGTTCCCTGGTAGGAAATTCTTTAGTGATCCTGTTAGCTGTGGCTACTAAAGGCTCCAGGTAAAAATGTGTTTCTGGGTATTTTGAGCTGGTATTTAGGAATGGGGATGGACTGGGGGAGGGTGAAGGGGTCCATAAGACCAAGAAGAGCAGGAAGTAACACCAGGATCTGTTTAGTCCCCTGGGAATGAGGATATAGAGTGAGAAGAGTCACAGCAGTTAGTCTGCTATAGAGCTGGGGATGAGACTAGGGGATTGGATGTGGAAGAGCAGAGGGAGAGGTGAGCATCTGCAGTCAGCCTGCCTGCTTGCATGGCAAGAGTGTGTAAGTCTTTATTTCTAACTCAATTCCATTGCATTTGGAGGACATGATTTAAATCGTTTTCAATTTATGAAGTTTTCACTGCACAGAATTCATGAAGAAATTATCTATATGGATAGTGTGTTCTAGAAATGTTAACTAGGTTGGGAGGTTGGTTGTATTTTAGATCAGCTAGTTTTATCATCCTATTGGCTTGACTAGTCACTCTATCAGTTGCTCGGAAAGCCATGTCCAATGTCTAGCCAGGACTGTGGAGTTCTCTGTGCCTCTCTAATTCTGTGCATGCCTGATTCGAGACCTTGAAGCTTTTTATTAAGTACATATGTACTTTTGAGAGTTGGATTAGTCTGATGGACTCACATTTTTGTTATTTTATATTCTTTATCTTTGCTAGTATTCCATCTTGGATCTATTTTCACATTAAGAATTCCACATACTGAATTAAATTTCTTCTGTTATCATGAAGAGACAGTATTATTTAAACAACTAGGATAAATAGAAATAGATATCATAAACTCAAGGGCACCTACTTAAACAGTAAAAAGGGGGGATTTGGAGCAATGGCTCAGCTGTTAAAAGCATTTGCTGCTCTTCTGGAACATCTGGGTCACAGATGTCTGTAACTATGTTCCAGCAGATCTGATGCCCTGTAGCCTCCTCTAGCATGTGGTAAGCATCACATAAAAATAAATACATCTTTGAAATAAGTTTACATAAAATGTTCAATTAAAATCATAAAGGCCAGAAAAGAAGTAGAGGTAGAAGGCAGTAATGGGTAAGTGAAACATAGTATGATAACAATCATTTTACACACCAGCTGTCTAAGTATGCCTTCCAAAAGACAGACTACACAGAGCGGATTAAAAAGCAAATTTTCACTATATAGTGTCGCAAACAAACAACAAAACCAATTTAGAAAGACTAAGAATGGCTAGATACCATGTAAACACCAACACTGTGCACTGATATGACGTATATACAGTAGACATTCCAGAAAACTGATATCTCTGTATCAATTTCACATAAAGAAGATTTCAGATTAGAAAAAACTACTGAGGATAGAGAGGAGCATTATATAATGGTATAAATGTCAATTTTTAAAGAAGATATTATAATACTTAATGTCTATATACTGAACAAAAGAGTAGTAAAATATGTGAGGCAAGATCTGGATCAGAGGAATCAATCCAGTGCTGAAATATTACTGGAGACTTCAACACCCATGTCTCCAGAATGAACAGGTCCAGCTGGAGATGACCTCCACAACCAGATCAAATCAGCCAGCTGGGCCTAAAGGACATCTCTAGAATATTCAAAGCAGAATATGTTATTGTCAAGCACACATGGAACACGCACCAAGAAAGACTTCTTTTGTGCCATAACATGCACACTAACAAAATTTAAAGAATAAAAATGATGAAATGTGTATTATAAGATCACAGTATATTTAAAGCATAACCACAGAAGAGAGGCACAAGGAAACCTCATACACACTTGGGAGATTAAATGGCACATTTCTAAATAGCACACGGGTGGATGGAGAGTGTGCAACAATGAGAAATCTTTAACTGACATAAAAATGTGGTGAAAACTAGATTCTTTCCCTCTCAAATCAGGAGCCATGCTATAATGCCCATTTAGACCATTCCTGCCGATGGTACCGGAGAGGTTCAAAAGGTAAGGAAATAGAGTATATAATATGCAGATTAGGAAAGAAGAAACAAAATTATTGGCCAACAAGTGACAGGAAAAGAAGGTGGGGAACATGGCTTAGTTGGCAAAGTGTTTGCTAAGTAACCATGAGGATCTATTTAAATTCACTCCTCCAGAACTCACTTTAAAAAAAAAAATTATTTATTGATGGTGTATACAGTGTTCTGCCTGCATGCTCTGCCTGCATGCATGGTCGGAAGAAAACACCAGATCTCATTACAGGCAGTTGTGAGTCACCAAATGGTTGCTGGGAATTGAACTCAGGACCTCTGGAAAATCAGTCAGTGCTCCTAACCACTGAGCCATCTCTCCAGCCCCCCAGAACCCACCTTTTTAAGCCAGAGAAGAACTAGGAGTAGGAGCACACAACTTTAATTCCAGCACTCAGGAGGCAAAGACAGGTGGATCTCTGTGAGTTTGAGGCCACCCTGGTTTATATAGGTAAACCCTGTCTCAAATTAAACTAAAAAAGTAATCACTGTGGTTGGTACACGCCTACAGTCCCAGTGCTGGGGAGGTAGAAACTGAAGAGTCCCTGGGGTCTGCTGCTAAATTGGAGAGCTCTGGTTTCAATAAGAGAGGCATCTCAGAAAATAAGGTGGAGAGATTGAGTTGATGTCTTGCTACTGGTCCCATTAAACTCTTGCTGCTGCTGGGGTGTCTTTAGGATTCAGCACCATGGCTGAAGACAACAAGACTAAAATCAAGAACTATGAGACTGTCCGTTTTGACAGCTGCTTCCCACACCAAAAGGAGATCAGGAACTGCTGGCAGAACTATCTAGACTTGCCCCTCTGTGAGAAGGCAATTGCTGAAAAGCTCAAAGAGAAGTGATGTCTGTATTAGTGGTACCTGCATGGGAACAAGCTCCATATCCTGAGTCTCAGCCTGGGTTTACCATATCAGGGCAGAAGGTACAGTTCCTGAAAAGACCTGACCTGCCTCCATTCCACCTCTCCTCTGACTTATGTCCTTCTCCCCAGAGAGTAAAGATAGTGACGGTGTGGCGGCTACTCCTGACTGTCAACTTGATCACATTTGGAATTAACTAAAAACCCCTAAATGGAAGGCATACCTGTATGGTATTTTTGCTTAATTGAAGTGGGAAGATTCAGATCTTTGAGGTAGGAAGACAACCTTCAGTTCAGATCTAGTCTGGGCCATGCCTTCTGCTGGAAGCCTATATATGAACAGCGGAAAAGAAAGCTTTTGTTTTTTTTATCTGTTTGTTCTCACTTGTTAAAGTCCATTCTTTCACTGGGATTCCAGCATATGGTGAAGACCAGCTGAGACATCCAGTCTCATAGACTGAGCAACTACTGGATTCTTGAACTTTTTATTCATAGCCAACTAACCCATAATGTTTTTATGTCCAAAGTGAATTTTATGGTAGTATGATTCATATCATCTTCTCGATGACTAATTATTCTTAGGGTATATACAGGCACGAAACAGATAAGAAGCCTACTGAATTTTTATTTATTTGTATAAGCAAAAAAAAATCTCAAACAAATGAAAAAAAGGCTACATTGGATCATGGCAAAAAGGGAATCATGGCTTGTAAATCAGTTTCTAGACTTGAGCCAGTTTTCAGACTAAAAACCCCTGAGTTAAGATGCCCAGATTCCCTTGAGGAAAGACCTTGATAAAATGCCCAAGATCTTTACTGTTAGCCTTTCTCTAGTCCTTCCCCAGGGGACCTACAGACTCTAAGAAGGGTAACTGTACAGTGGAGGAAAGGAAGCAATAAGACTTTCTGAGGTCTATTAGATACTGGTTCTGAATTGATGTCGATTCTAGGAGATCCCAAGAGACACTGACTCTCCAGTTAAACTAGGGGCATATGCAGATCAGGTGATTGATGAGTTTTGGCTGTAGTCCAACTAACTCACAGTAGGTCGAGTGGGTGCCAATTCAGACTGTGGTTATTTCCCCAGTTCCAGAATGTATAATTGGGACAGATAGAATTAAAAGTTGGCAGAATTCTGAATTGGTTCCCTGACCTGTGGATTGTGAAAGAATGCTCTTGTAAACTGAAAATATTTGTCACTTGTTGTTTTAATAAAAGGCTGACTGGCCAGAAGCTAGGCAGGAAGTCAAGGCAGACTAGGAGAATTTTGGTGTCACACAAATTTTAGTTGTTATTAAATGAAAACTCAGAACCAGATATCAGGGAAAAGCTAGAATATCAGAGAAAGGAAACAGACCACAGTCAAATCTCACCCAGCAAACTTCTCAAGGTGAAAGCTATCTTCCAGCTACTTCAGCCTCACTCCTTGACGCTTCTACAGAATAAATCTGTCTTCCTACACCTGTCTTAAATACCTTCTTTGCCCAGTTGTTTCACTTCCAGGCTCAACTCTGCATCATATTCTAGAGTTAAGATTAAAGGTGTACATTTCTTCTAGGTTTTTCATTTTTGTGGAATACAGATTTTCAAAGTATGATCTGACAATTCTCTGGGTTTCCTGGGGGTCCGTTGTTATGCCCCCCTTTTCATTTCTGATTTTGTTGATTTGGACACTCTCTCTCTGCTTTTTGATTAGTTTGGATAAGGGCTTATCTATCTTGTTGACTTTCTCAAAGAACCAACTCTTTGATTCATTGATTCTTTGTATTGATCTTTTTGTTTCAATTGTATTGATTTCAGCCCTAAGTTTGATTATTTTCTGCCATCTACTCCTTCTAGGTGAGTTTGCTTCTAATTGTTCTAAGGCTTTCAGCTGAGCTGTTAGTTGTCTAGTGTGGGATTTCTCTAGGTTTTTCATATAGGCATCTAGTACTTTGAATTTTCCTCTTAAGACTGCTTTCATTGTGTCCCACAAGTTTGGGTACGTTGCGGATTCATTTTCATTAAATTCTAGGAAGACTTTGATTTCTTTCTTAATTTCTTCCTTGACCCAGAGGTGGTTCAACTGAGTGATGTTTAGTTTCCATGAGTTGGTAGGCTTTCTTTGATTTTTGATGTTGTTAAACTCTGACTTTAGGCCCTGGTGGTCCAATATGTTACAAGAGATTATTTTCATTTTTTTGTATTTGTTGATATTTGCTTTATGACCAATTATGTGTCATATGTCAATTTTGGAGAAAGTTCCATGAGGAGCTGAGAAATATTCCTTTGCATTTGGGTGGAAGCTTCTGTAGATATCTATTAAATCCATTTGCATCATAACCTCTGTTAGACTCCTTATTTCTCTGTTGAGTCTCTGTCTGGTTGATCTATCCAGGGTTGAAAGTGGGGTATTGAAGTCTCCCACTAGTAGGGTGTGAGAATTGATGTGGGATTTGAGCTTTAGCAGTGTTTTTTTTTACATAGGTAGGTGCCCTTATATTAGGGGCATAAATATTCAGGGTTGAAATCTCCTCTTGACCAATTTTTCCTGTATTACTGAATAAGTAATGACCATCTTGGTCCCTTTTAATTACTTTTAGCTTAAAGTCTAGTTTGTTAGATATTAGGATGGCAACCCCAGGTTGTTTCTTAGGACCATTTGACTGGAAAATCTTTTCCCAACCCTTTAGTCTAAAGTGTGAGCTACTACTGTTTGGTAGTTAGACCTTGAACTCACAGAAACACAGAAAGATCTCTGTTGTAGTAATTGGTTTCTGATCTGTCTGCCCTGTGGTCCAGACCTGCAGACCCGCAGTCCCACAGAAACACATAGACACTTATATTAATTAGGCTGATCAGCCTAGGGCCCAGGCATATAACTTGCTAATTCTTTACTCTTAAACTAACCCATGATTCTTATCTTGTTTAGCCATGTGGCTTAGTACCTTTTCTCAGAGCATCATCTTGGTCTCATTTCCTTAGAGCCTGCTAGTGCCTCTCTGGCATTTTTCTGGCATCTCTGGGAACATTTCCTGTTCCTAGAATTTTCTTTGTCTGGTAGCTCCACCCACACTTTCTGTTTGCCTTTAGCAATAAGCACTTTTATTAAACTAGTATGCAGGACAATTATTTACAATGTAACAACATAGACTACACTCTGACTCTGGAGTTATGGGGTTAAAAGTGTAGGTCACCACCCCAGGTGTCCAGTCTCATCCCCTCCGTCATGATGGGATGGATTAAAGGCATGAATTACCACTCTCTGACCCTCCTAGCTTGACTGTGGATGGATCTATTCATTGGTTTTATTAACTATATAATATATCACCACATTCTGGGATGAGGAAAGGCTGATGGCAGCCAGACAAAGGAAGATGAGAAGGCTGCACTGAGAAAAAGGTGCCAAGCTATTTGCTAAACATAGATAAGAATTATGTGTTAATTTAAGAGTAAGAGCTAGAAAGTAGTGTCTGAACTACTGGCCCAGCAGTTACCATAATATTGAGCCTCCAAGTCAATTATTTGAGAAGTGGTTGCCCAGTATTTGTGAGTTTCTGGGGAACAGAAACTTTTGACTTTAAATGGTGCCCTAACGTGGTGCACGTACACCCACATAAAGCCTGAGAAAACCTAAAAATCGTTCTAGAACATAGAAACAGAGCCAAAACAGCTTTGTAGTTGTGTATCTCTCAAGTGAACTGTGGTACAGACATCCTGGTTTGCAGGCCTGAGCTATAACATGTCAAATTTGTGACATGAAGCTTGAGCTGCAACATGGTGGGTTCCTGCAATCTCCCAGGAGCCTTGGTACAAGCAAGAGCTGCATATGACAGATTTAAGATTTTTGTTCACACAGACAAAAAGGGAATAGAGTCAAGCACAGCTTCTTGGTCGGAACATTTTCTCTGGCAGCAAGCAGAAGCGGGGATCCTCTAATAGAGGCTTCCTGACTCAGCAACTGCAAAAAATAACAAGGCTCGTTTTGAGACTTTTTAAAGAGGCCCTGCTGCCAAAAACTTAACGGAGGTTTATGAGCAGCAGAAGGAAGTGCTCTACTTTGATGGCAGTGTGGACCCTAAGATTCCCTATAGTTGGGGTGGTAAATGTGGTTCTTATCAGTTCCTCTGCCATGAAGCTAAGTTTTCCCAGACTAAGGAGCTAGGCAGAGCCAGCTGCAGTAGCTGAGGCTTTAATCCTGTCTACACTCTTTAACGGATTAAAGGTGTGGTCATGATAAGATAGAGATAGACAGTAAAGACAGATTCAGACCCCCCCCCAAAAAAAACCCTCTAAATGGTTCACAGTGTGTTTAAAAATATGTGTAGGTTTGGGAGAGAAAAAAGGATAGAGAAAAATCTTTAAAAAGAAATAGAGTTAAAAAAAATAATCAGCCATGTAAAGCTGAATACTGTATGTTATTGTTTTGTCTTTGAGTTGCTGTTGGTTTTTTTTTTGTTTGTTTGTTTTGTTTTTTTGCCTGCAAAGGAAGTAACAAGAGCCGCTGAAAGACATTTGACTATAATTGTTGCTGGATTAATATAACCTATTTTGTAAATATCCTGATTTCAAAATTTAAGCCAAAAAATGTTACTTTGGAGGAGAGATTTTCGATTTAGTTCTACAAAAACTAAGAGGCTTTGGATTCATTCTGGTTAAGAAAAATCAGGTTTGATTGAGGAAGACCCTCTGAAAAATGTTTGATGGGAACAGATGGCCCAGATGATCCAATATTTCAGAGCACCTCTGTTGCAGTTTCCTCTGAGTTCTATATCTAGAACTGCTTCAAGAAGACTGGTTGAGATTATTCAGCCTCACAGACTACCCCACTGAGGATTTGCCCATAATCCTCGGGTCCCCATAAGATTACCAGGGACACTAATCAGCAGGAAGGAGTCTAGAGAACTATGAGCACATTCCCCCCCAATAAGGACTCCTGGCATGTCACATGGTAGACCCAACATGGTGCTGGGTGAGATAAGAATTCCTGCCATGTAGCAGCCAAGTGATAAAGCCAACAAGGCACCAGCAGAACCACATATGGAGGGCGTGCCCCTAGGCATGGCTACGTAAATCCATGCCTACCCATTCTCTTAAAAGGAGCTGCCAGTGAAAGTTCTCTTTTCCTTCTGTGTCTTTGCCGCTGTGCTCACCTGGCAACTCTCCTGAATAAACTCTCATGTGGTATCTGGTAGTGTGTGTGTCTAATCTCACTTGCGAAACCAACATTTGGGTGTTGTGACTTGGATAGGATCTCTCCTGGGCTTAGGTGCACATAGGCCAGGGGATCCTGATCTGGGGCTCACTGCCAGGCCACCATTCCATCCGCCCTGCTGCTGCAGCTTTTTCAAACACCACCGGCCTCGATCGGTAAGTTTTCCCTTTCCAGTCGGTGTAAAACTGGAACTATTATCTCTGAAAAACACTTCTTGGTAGTACTCTAGCCTTACGGAGGATCACCCCCAGCCATGGCCTTCACTGGTCATGGATTTTCCTTCTCACCTGATACTCATTTCTGGTTTTCCCTGCTGTGGAAGCTCAGATTGGATCCCTGGATCCTGCTCCTGGACTCTGTTCCCAGAGCTCTGCCCTAATGCCTGCTATAAGTACTGATGAGTTCCTATTGGTAGTGCAGTGGACGACCACTGTAGGTGCTAACAAGTGCCTGTGGTGGCTTAGCATTGGGTTTTTACACCTGCTCCTGAGAACTAAAGAGTTTTTTGGGGTGGCAAGTGTTGGTTTGGGCTTTGCTCTGACACCTATCCTGGATTCTGACGAGTGTTTAGGAATAGCTAGCGTGGTTTTTACACCCACTCTTGTGGTGGCTAGCATTGTTTCAGACATTGTCTCAATACCTACTCTGAGGGTTGATGAGTGTATCCTTAGTAGTAGCTAGCATTGTTCCCCCAGGACCTCTTGTTGGCTGGGTGATGACCCAGATTGAGCGGTGGAATCTCTCCCCTCTGGGCCTCAATAATGGAAAATGAGCCAGCAAAAGATGTCTGTCCATCCTCACTTCTAGGATACGTTCTTGTGACTCTCAGGTTGCTTAGCCTTTTTGCCTTACCTAGACACCACCAAGATAATCCATTTTTGCACTAAGAAATGGCCTAAGTACCCCTTAGATCATAACTCAAAATAGCTGCATAATTGCTCGCCAGACGCTGGCATCTTACGGGAGATAACTTTTGCAAGCATACGGGCAGATGGAAAAGGTTTCCCTATCTCTTTTCATATCCCAACTCTAAATCTTCTCTTGCAGCTTTCTGTTCCACCATCTGTTTCTAGCCACACAACCAGATCCTTCTCTGGAACTTCCACCTTTCAAATCTCAATGCTCACCTGCAAGTCTTCCAACCTCTTCCTTTTCGGGAACTCCAAACCTGGCAGCTACATTTACCCCACCGGTCTCTTGCTCCTAAGGATCCTGACCCAGTTTTCTCTCTGCGGGTTAGGGTTAGGGTTAGGGTTAGTGTTAGGGTTAGGGTTAGGGTTAGTGTTAGTGTTAGGGTTAGGGTTAGTGTTAGGGTTAGGGTTAGGGTTAGTGTTAGGGTTACGGTTAGTGTTAGGGTTAGGGTTAGGGTTAGGATTAGGGTTAGTGTTAGGGTTAGGGTTAGTGTTAGTGTTAGGGTTAGGGTTAGGGTTAGTGGCTGGCATAGATGGGATAGTGAAAGTTTATACCTCTGTCAAAACTTTCTCATGTAGAAAAAATAGGCTCTTGAGTGAAGGTGAATTCGGGAACAGGCCAGAGCTCATGCAGATGAGGTTCATCAGACAAACATATCACATTCCAGGCAACTGAGGCTGTTCCAAATATAGACTTCCATTGGAATTACAATACACTATGGGGTGTTTTAGTCAGAGACAATTTTGTGACTGATTCCTGGCAAGTCTGCATAGAGCTGCTCTGAAGCCTGTCAGTTTTGAAAAAATGCAAGGGATAGTACAGTATAAACAGGAGAATCCATCCCAGTTTTTTAAAGGCCTCACAAATGCGCTTTCACAGTATGCCAACTTTGAGCCTGAAAGTACTGAGGGAAAGCACTTCTTATTACCCACTTTATTTTTACCCAGAGCTACCTTGACATCAGAGCTAAACTTAGATCTCTTGAGAGGGGACCACTGACTCCACAGGCAGAAGTCTTAGTGCTGGCTTTTAAGATGTATCACAGGAGAGATTAGAAAACATACCAGAAAAGATACCTCCTGCTGGCCAAAGCTATCCAAGCAGCTCCTTTGCCTCCTCCCATGGCAGAGAGTTCCCAGTGCATGCCTTAAGTGTGGCCAGATTGGTCACTAATCTCGCTCTTGCTTGACCTTGTAGAGGTTCTTCGGGCATTGTCTTGAGTGCCATCAAGGGAAATAGTAGTCCGAAGTGACTGTTCCCAAGCCCTACGTGGTAGGGGGACATTACACATGGAACCACTCCCTGGCTAATCTCCTAGGCCTGGCTGTGGGTGGTTGATGCTGCCAGGGCTTCCCTAACCCAACCACACTGTCACCTCTCTTTCTAGCTTCTCCATTGTCAGGGTGGGAAGCAAACAATTCTGGCCTCATTTGACACCACCACTTAATTGTATTTTCAGAGATATTTGGTCATGCCAACCTGACTCATACCCCTAATGAAAAGGGACTTTAAGCTAAAGTAGGTGCTAGTCACCACACTTCACCTGAATCCAGCCTCGCCAGCCGCTCCATTGCTTCTCTTGCTATCTGTTCAACCTGTCAGCTCTAGGCCCCCATACCCTTTTCCAGTCTCCCAGGTGAACCCCAAGTGTGGGACACCCAGAATCCTGTGTTGCTAGACACATTTCTCTAAAATTTCCTGTCTCTGAGTTTTTTTATTCCAGCCTGCTTCTCAGAGCCAAAGTTGAGGTATTTCACCTCCCCCTCCCCCACTAGCCCTCTAGCCACTGCTGCTGGAGAATGAAAAAACCCAGAAGCCATCTTACCATCAGAAAACAGTTGACAACCACCCCCACATGCACAAGGTCATAACTGAGCTATCTGGTCAGGTCATAAATACAAAAAAAAAAAAAAAAACAAAACAGCCCCAGCCTAATTATTGCTAGCTGGCAAAATGATTAATTCCTTGTGTCCATTTCTGACCTCAATTTGTGAAAACAAAGAGACACAAAGCATTCACTGCCAGATGCCACGCAGAGTTTATTTAGGGAGTTTGGATATCTGGAGAAGGGAGGGGGAAAAGAAGGAAGTAAAAAAAAAGGGAAGAAAAAGAGAAAGCAGAAGAAGACCCACTGTTATTTCTTTTTTTTAAATTTTTTTTAATTTTTTCTTTTTTCAAGGTCCCTTCCCCCTCCCAACACATCAGGTCATTTTTCTTCTCTGCAACTCCCCATCCCTTCGCTGGGCAGGGAGCAGACAGTCCTATGGTCCCACTGACCCAATAATGCTTGGATCAATCTCCACTCCTGGCAAATCCAGTTTTGTCCCCCCTCCCTCAAGAGTGAGTCAGGTGTTCCTATAGTTGGACTGGGGTTTGAAGGGTCAGTCCAGGGTGTTTCTCATCCCAAGCTGTTCAGTGGTTATGGTTTGCAGCTTGGGCATGTTTGGCTTTTTTTCTTGTTTGTTTGTTTAGAGTCCACTAATGAGTGAGTACATCCCATGCTTATCTCTTTAAGGGAGCGGGTAGGCATATAGCCTAGCCTAGGGTGTGCCACACCTGCGGGTGAGACTGGAACACACCTACAGTCAAGGCTACAGGAAACAATTTGAGTCTGTAGCACCAAATGAGGGTTGCAGGTTTTCTTGGATAGCCAGGAGTTACACACAGGGCAGAAAGTACATTTTAAGTTTTAAGCATTATGGTCATAGTATCTTAGTAAGTGCCTACTGAGCTGATACTAAAGGATATATAGTCACCTGGGCCTGTACTAGAAAATCTATTACACCCTTCAACCTCCCCTATCCTTACTGCTCAGTCCTTCTGCCCCCATACCTTACCCCTCTATCTTTCCACCTTCCTACCCCTGGCATCTCCCCTGCATCTCCATACCCTGGGACTCACAGTGTGAGAACCAAAGTAAATCTGAAATTTACGACTTTTGATTACAGCGTGTTAGTTAAAAATGCTTACATAGTCAGTCATGGGTTAGTTTGATTTGCCTTCGCCCTGTCTGGGACATTGAGAAATGGTATGTAATCATTTTTATAACTTTTGTATTGTCTGAAAGATTCTGTTGGGTATCTAAGTGGTGACAGGGGACAAAGTATTGCAGCATAAAGAGGACAATGTGAGAGAGAACAGCATGACGAGAATAAGATGAGGAGAGTGAAGAAAAGAATCCATCAAGAGAATGTGGGAGGGTTTTCCTTCCCTAAAACCCCTCAGATAGAAAAGTCCTAGCTTCGCCAACATGGTGGATTCCAGTCAAATCCTGTGATGCCTTGGAAGCTGGCTTCTAATGAGGCAGTAATAACAACATTAAGTGAGCCTGGTTGACTCCTGGAGGCATCACATTCCTCACTTGGGTGTGTTACCCCAGTTCATATATCAAGTGACTTGGAAAGCTGATGGCTTTATGTGGAGCCTAGCACTGGAGAAGGCTATTCAACAGGTCCAGGCTGCTCTGCCTTTTGGATCATATGATCCATCATACCCAATGATATTTGAGGTATCAGTGGCAGATAAGGATGCTGTTTGGAGCCTTTGGCAGGCCCCTAAAGGTGAATCACAGAAAAGACCTTTGAGATTTTGGAGCAAGATTCTACAGTCGTCTGCAGACAACAATTCTCCCTTTGAAAGACAGCTCTTAGCCTGATATTATGCCCACCAAATTACCATGAACTGCCCATCATGAGCTGGGTGTTATCTGACCCACAAAAATCATAATGTATGTCCAATAATCAGTTGACTGAGGAAGAGAAGACTAGGACTCAGTTTGCTGATGTTTCTGCATGTGAGCAGGCACCATCCAGAAGTGGACAGCTGCAATATTACAACCCATTTCTGGAACAATCCTGAAAGATACCGATAAAGGGAAATTTTCACTGTGAGTAGACCTTTGGGCAGTACAAACAGAATGGTCAGACATTGGGTTTTGTAGAAATGACCAGATATGCAATTGTTCACTGATTCATGGGCTGTAGTCAATGGGTTGACTATATGGTCAGGGACTGGAAAGAGAATAAAATTGGAAATTGGTGAGAAAGACATCTGGGGAAGAAGTATGTAAATAGACCTCTCCAAATGGGTGAAGGATGTGAAGATATTTGCGTCCTGTATAAATGCTCATCAACAGGTGAGCCAAGGAGGAATTCAATAATCAAGTAGACAGAATGACACATTTTGTGGACAGCCAGCCTCCTTCCCCAGCTATTCCTGTCATTGCCCCAATGGGCTCATGAACAAAGTAGCCATGATGGCAGAGATGGGGTTAAACATGGGCTCAACAACATGAACTTCCACTCACCAAGACTGACCTGGTTACAGCTGCTGCTGAGTGTCAAGATCCGGTAGTCTGCCAAGAGTAGAACCCAACAGGGCTCCATATATGGCATCACTCCCTGGGATGATCAGCCAGTGGGTGGTGAAAGGCTGACTAAACTCATTGGACCACTTCCTCCATAAAAAGGACAATACTTTGTCCTTACTGGAGTAGATACTTAATTCTGGTTATGTATTTGCCTTTCCTGCATGGAATGCTTCTGCCAAGCCATCATGTACTTACAGAATACCTTCTCCACTGTCATGATATTCCACCCATATTATTTCTGACCAAGGAACTCACTTTACAGGCAGAGAAATGTAACAGTGGGCCCATGACCATGGGATCCACTGTTCTTCCCATGTTCCCCCCCCCCCATCCTGGAACATCTGGCCTGATAAAAAGATGGAATGACCTTTTGAAGACACCTTTACAGTGCCAATTAGATGGCAGCATCCTAGAGGACTGGGTGGGGCAAGGTTCCCCAGAAGGCAGTATATACTTAAATCAGTACTTAGTATATGGTCTGGTTTCTCTCATAGGTGGGTTCACAAGTCCAGGAATCAAGGAGTGGAAAAGGAAATAGTTCAAACATATTACCTCAGTGACCCACTAGGAAAGTTTTTCCTTTCTGTTCCTACAGCTTTGAATTCTGCTGGCCTAAAAGTTTTGGTTCCAGAGTGGTGAGTGCTCCTACCTGGGGACACAACAAACATCCCATTGAACCGGAAGCTCAGACTTCCCCCTGGTCAGTTTGGGCTTCTATTGCCCTTACACTCACAGGTTAAGAAAGGAATAACAGTGTTAAAAGGGGATGATTGATCCAAATTAACATGGGGAAATTTGATTGTTTCTTCACAATGCAAGTAAGAAAGATTATGTCTGGAATTGAGGAGATCCTTTAGGGCATCTCTTGTTGCTACCATGTCCTGTGATTAAAGTCAGTGGGAAACTACAACAGCTTAATCTAATGGTGCAAAGATCCATCAGAAATGAAGGCATGAATCACTCACTCCTCCAGGAAGAGCCAAATCATGCTGAGGCTCTCCCTGGGTGGAGGACATTACAGAATGGTTAATAGAGGAAAGTAGTTATATACACCAGCTAAGGCCAGGTGACCAGTTGCAGAAAAGAGAATTATAATTGACATCAGTGTTTCTGTCATATTTTGTTAAGGATGTGTTTGTACAAATATTTGTGTTTTCTTTCCTCAATCTCTTTATCATTAGATGTTAGACCAGTTAAGAGAATATAAATTGTTATCATATTTTAAGTTTGAGACACTAAAAGAATGTTCCTTAAGGGACATTGTCACCTGTTCTAAACTTATAATGCATTTGTGGTTGTATAAAGGATAGTTATATCATGATAGGCATAATTATGGCCTGGTTAAATAGACAATGTGCTTACAATTGTTTGTGGAATAGTTAAGTTTAGACATTCTTATTACCTGGCTATTCTTTTCATTTGGAAATTAATCATGACATAAGGAGATATGATTGTGTGTTAAGTTACCAAGGGGTGGACTTGTGATGTATATTCAGACTATATCTGAAACTAACTAAAACCCCCAAAGAGAGCACATCTGTGAGGGATTTCTGCTTAACTTGAAATGGGAAGATCTTCTTCTAAACCAGATCTTTGAAGTGGGAACCTTTAATCCAGATCTAATCAGGACCACATCTCTGCTTTAAGCCTACATCAGAACAGAAAAAAAGGAAGCTTGCTCTCTTTTCCTGCTTGCTGTCACTTGCCAGCAAGTCCATTCCTTCACTGACATTGGAACCTACTTCTTCAGGACTCCAGCAGATACTGCAAACCAGCTGAGACACCCAGCATCATGGACTGATCATCTAACTACTGGATCCTTGAACTTTCCGTTCACACACAGTCATTGTTGGATTAGCTGGACTGCAGCCTGTTAAGTCATTCTAAATAAACATATGTGTGTGTTTCATTTTATAATTCTCTTACTCTAGAGAACCCTTAGTATATGATAGTTCCTACCCCAGGACTCTGAAAAATTATGATGAAGCTACTAATAAAAATCCACTGGAGGAGCTGGAGAAGTGGCTCAGGGTTAAGAGCACTGTCTGCTCTTCCAGAGGACCAAGGTTCAATTCCCAGTACACACATGGCAGCTCACAACTGTCTGTAACTCCAGTTCCAGGGGTCTGGCACCCTCATATATATGTGCAGGTGAAACACCAATGCACATGAAGTAAAAATCAAGTTTAAAAATTCACTGGAAAGTGGGTAACGGTGGAGAGCTATTGAGGTATCCAATGTCTACCTCTGGCCTCATAAGTATGCATACACACATGCATGCTTCCACATGTGCATATGTAGTCACATACATACACATACACCAAAGAAAACTGCAAAGAAATATCATCAGTGCAAAACTGGCACCAATAATGGGTTACAGAAAAATATTAAAAGAACCTAATAATTACTTATATGGATTCCAAATCATTTCCTTTTTTTAAAAAAAGATTTATTTATTTATCATGTATACTGTATACAGAAGAGGGTACCAGATGTCACCACAGATGGTTGTGAGCCACCATGTGGTTGCTGGGAATTGAACTCAGAACCTCTGGAAGAACAGTCAGTGCTCTTAACCTCTGAGCCATCTCTCCAGCCCTCATTTCCTTTTTTTTTTTTTTTAAAGGAAAATAATATCTTTCATTTAGTTTTTGACAATTTCTCAAATGTAAACAATGCATCTTGACCATGCACACCACAATGCCTTCCTTTGTCTTCTCCTTCAAGACACCTCCAGCACACATCCCTCCCCTCCCCACTTGATGTCCTCTCCTTTTCTGGCGACTGACCCACTGAGTCCAATTAGTGCTACCTGTTGGAATGTTGACTTGATCTTGTGCAGGCCATTACAGCTGTAGGAGGCGCATGGATGCCAAGTCCCGAAGACAGCATCTCACAGCACTCCATCTTTTCCACCTTTCCGTCAGGTCTCCGGATATAGAAAACCCTGGAGAAGGTTAGATATGTAAGCAAAATGGGCCCAGGGTCAGTAGCCACCCCAAGTGCTTAGCATCCTAATAATGCTCACAGAGAACTGTGAATGCTTCTACTATTTATTTATTTACTTGTTACTGATAGTTGCTTTGTATATGTGTGTCTGTGGGTGTGTGTTCATGTGTCTACGGATGTGTGTGGTTGTGTGTGTAATGTTACATGTGTGTTTGTGTGTATCGAGATCAGAGGCTAATTGTGGTGTTTCTCAGAAACAATCCACCCTGGGTTTTTATATTTGTTTTTGAGATAGGGTCTCTCCTCAACTCAGAGCTTGCAAAGTTGCCTAAGTCAACAGCAAGCCCTAGTGTTTATATGTTTCTCTCTTCTGGTGATAAGACTGTAAGCCTGTGCCACTGCACCTGGATTTTTTATGTAGGTTCTGGGGCTCAAGCTCAGATTAACATGCATGGCACCCACTTGCATGGCACCCATTCTACTAAATGGGCTGTCTCCCCATCTCCTCCAAAATTTTGTTTTTAGATTTATTTACTTTTCATATCCGACTGTTTTGCCTGCATGTATGTATGTATGTGCAACACATGCATGCCTAGTGCCCTTGAAGAGGGTATCAGAGTCCATGAAACTGAAAATATAAATAGTTGTGGGCCACCACATGGGTACTATATGAACTGATTTCAGATCCTCTGTAAGAGCAACAAGTGCTTTTAACCACAGAACCAACTCACTAGTGCTGTTTGTTCAGTTTTTAACTTATTAAGATGAAGAGATGGTTTATAAGCCCCCTTTTTAAAAGAATGATTTGAAAGAGAAGAGATGGAAGATAGTGATCTTTTATTATTATGAGTGTTAATGGTAAATTACTTTAATGTGTGTGTTCAAATACACATACATAGTTGTCTATGTGGGCACAAGCATACCATGATGTAAGTATGGAGGTCAGAGGGCAACCTCTGGTATTGGCTTCTCCTTCTACCTAGTCTGAGATAGCTGTCTGGCTTCATTCGAGAATTTGAACTCAGAACCTCATGCTTGTGTGGCAAAGGCTTTTATAGCAGTTTACCTTCCCAGCCCCATACTGAGATATTTAAATAGATAAACTGGACAGTCAGCTTCCCAAATGGCTTCTGTGTCATTCTAGAAAGTCATGGTCATGAGTGCATGAACAGCAATAATGGTTTTAACTCTGAATAAAAGAAGCAAGACATGTCTTCCATCTAAGATTCTTCTAATTGTTCAAGCATAAAGACAATTAAATTTAAAGGCATTTAGCTCAAAATGGCTAAGGAACATATAATCCATTCATATAAATAAAAGATACAACCATTGTATCAACATATTATACCTAAATAAATAGTCTTAATGCTATAAAGTATAGGTTTTGATAGATTTTTACAATGATCATTTAATTCATCCATTATCCATTCCACAAACAGTCCCTTGGATGTGCCTAGCACTCTGCTAGAAACAAATGCAATTAAGATCACAGTGCATGTTGGCCAAGGCACATAAGCTAGTCAGAGAGACTCACATGACTAGAGATTTAGAAATCATTGTGGCATTTACTACATGGTAAAGAGTTATATAGGGTTATGGAAAGATAAACAGAGCAAAAAGCCCAGGAGATGACAGAACAGAGCAGAAAAAGCTTCCAAAATAACATTATAGTCCAGCACCTGAACAGGATGTTAACAAGGCTGGCTTCTTTCTCTACAAGTCATTTTATATATATATATATTTGCTTTTCCATTTGGCTAATACTAAAGGCTGTGTTTCTCAGAGCTAGGTACTAGTATTAGAAATAAATGGACAAGACCTCAGGGCTTGCATATTTCTATGAAAATGAGGAGGCTTCCTGATGGGTGGGAGCAATGACCTGGAACATCATTAGAGTGAAGTGAAACATCCCTGTGAAGCCTCAGGGATGTTTGTAGATCATGGCTGGAATGGCAGGTATTTGGGTGTCTGTGACATCAGCAAGTTATCACTAACACAGTAGAGTGCATGAAGGTGAAATTATATCCTTCAGTCTCAGAATAGTACTGTCCCACAGTCACTTGTGTGCCTGTGGTAGATTCATGAGAAAGAGAATCAGGATATGTGTGTCCTAGGAAAAGCCTTATGGTCATAGCTTTGAAGTCTTTATTTACCAGAGAGTGAGTCTGAGAGGAAATCTGCCTGCCCGACGGCAGGCTGCTACTTACTAAGAGAGATGAAACCGATATGCAGGAGAGAAACCATCAAGATGAAACCAGTTCAGAGTGGATGTATCCACTCCGAGATTTGTATCCATGGTCCTTGGATATACTGATTCTGCTTCCAGTTCCCTTTTCTTGGGGTGAAAGTTGGTCACTCTGCCTGAAAGGGTGGAATTTCCAGATGCAAGCAGCCCCAGAAATAGCAATTTGCTTTCCTGCAAATGTTTTGGCTTAATCAGACTCTTAGCCAGGTTTAGAAAACCTAGTTTCTTTCAGGACATAGCTGATTTACTGGGCATGGCAGATGGCATGGTTTAGACTTGTTTCTTAGTGAACAGCAATTGCTCATCTTCTACACAAATCTTATCTCTACTAGATTCTAGTTACAGCCTCTCTGTGTGTATCTCTCTCTGTCTCTCTCTCACATTCACTCACTCCCCCCTCAAAAAGAGTTTCTCTATATCCCTGGCTATCCTGGAACTCTATATATAGGCCAGGCTGAGATCCGCCTACTTCTGCCTCTTGAGTGCTGAGGTTAAAGTTGACGGCCACCACACCTGGCTCAGCTTTCTCTGTAAAAACAGGGAAAGTGGGAAAATTACCTCACAAGTTTACCATGAGCATTAAATGCAGTATGGGGAAATTATTTGGAAAAGAATACTAAATGAGATATTTTGGACACAAAAAAATGCAACATATAGATATCAATCAATACACACATAACTAAACACATTTCTCCTCTAAAATGCTTGTTAAAATTCATTGAAACTCAATGCTTATGAAAATTCAACCTTACACTATTTCAACTACTGTAAATACTGAAACTCATCACATTTTCCTCAAACAACATTTTCCTCGCCTTTATAAAGGAGACTGAAAACAGAAATTACTTTTTCCTAAGCCAACACTTTCGCTTTCCTTTTAACTTTTACATAAACGGTTCCTTTCACCTTTTAGATTGCTTGTTTGCTTCATGATTCTTTTAAAATCAGCTTATTTTTTTCCAGGTTGAATCTGTAGTTAGTAGAACTTACGTTGCCCTCACTCACAGGGTGGCTCCCAACTATAACTACGATTCCACGGATCCGACTCCCTCCTATGGCCTCCGTCGGTACCGCGTATACGCGGCGCACTTGCACACAAGCAGGTAAAACACCAACATATAAACATTTTAAAATGTGTTTAAAACTCAGTACATTTCAGTGGCGGAGTGTTTGTTCAGTCTGCAGGAGGGGCCCGAGCCCAGGAAAAGCCACCGCTAAGGAAATGAACGTGTTCACTAATTTCTGATCGGACCTCTGGTTAAAGTTAAGGTCAGCCTAACCCTCAGGCATACACGGTACTTATGGGAACCTTTACGAACCTGCATTGTTCTGCTTCTGTAACCCCAAGATTTTCTGCTCCCCGATCAAACCGAGAAGCCATGGCAAAACTCCTGGGCCCCATTTCTGATCAAAGTAAATATCCTGTCCTGTTTGCCAACAGCCCTCACGTCAACGGAAGTACTGAACCTGTGGTTTTCCCTTTTTAAACCTGTCTTTGCCGGGTCGGGGCCGCTTCTCTAACTAGTAGCCCCAAGATTGCGTGCCTTCGGCCGGGTCCGTGTGGCTTAGAAAAAATTTCAAATTCATTAAGAGCTCGCCCAGGTCTCCTTTTGGATGAAAACAGCTCGGCTACAACACTACTACTATTAAAATAATTTATTCTCAAGACCAGAGAGATTTAATGAGACTCTTAAGACTGCAAGTAATTAAAGAGCAAGGTTTAAGAACTTTTCAATATATAAAGTATTTTCCGTCGCACCGCTATCACTGCAAGACATTTGCATAGCTGTGTCCTTGTGGCAAGCAGAGGAGTCAATGACAGATGCTATACTGGAATCCCGGGCAGCTCGGGGCTTCAGGGAAAGAGTTGGAAAAACGCTGGCTTCTTAAAAGATCTGGCAGAATATGGATTTTCAGAAGAAAACGGGCACTCTAGAGCAGAAAGAAGGGTGGGAAGAAAATGATAAGAAGCCTGTGTAGCCCTAAAAATGTGTGCGCTGTCACGGAGCTTTGGGGACCATTTCCGTTTATTGGCTGATGTTCTAGAGAAAGGAGGGTATCCTGGGAGTCTGTTTGATGTAAAATGTTTAATGGACTAGGAGAGGTAAACTGGACCCAAGGTTTAAAATCCACCTGCAGCTACTGCAGCCCCAGAACCGCTCACTACCACCTGGGAAGGCGCAACTGATCGCCTCTCTAGAGCGCTTCGCCGAACTCTATGGTTGCGGCGCACGCGCAAAACCCTTCCCGTCGCACAAAGGCCATGGAAGGAAGGTTCTGCGCCTGCGCTCTGCGCCTCTCTGCCAAGAACGCCCTCTTCTCCCACCCCTGGCCAAAGGGAGGCAGCTACGCCTGCGCGCTGAGGACTTGCGCGACTTTTATCACACTGGCGGCAGCGGTGACGTGATGGCTGAGGAGGAGGGCGTGAAGGAGCGACGGAAGCCGAGAGGGACCTGGGGCGGAAGGGGACCCGGGCCAGGCTTGTGTTGGGTTCCTTGGCGGGGCTGGGGTTCCGATGTGGTCCCCGGAGCGGGAGGCCCAGGCCCCGACCGGGGGAGACCCGGCGGGCCTCCTGCCGCCCGAGTGGGAGGAGGATGAGGAGCGCATGTCTTTCCTGTTCTCCGCCTTTAAGAGGAGTCGCGAGGTGAACAGCACCGACTGGGACAGCAAGATGGGCTTCTGGGCACCGTTGGTGCTGAGCCACAGCCGCCGCCAAGGGGTGGTGCGCCTGCGTTTGCGAGACTTGCAGGAGGCCTTCCAGCGCAAGGGCAGTGTCCCGCTGGGGCTGGCCACGGTGCTGCAGGACCTGCTGCGGTGAGGACCGAGGCCGAGCGGGCGGGCGGGCCGAGCGGGGGGCGGCTCCCCGGGGCTGACTTGAGACCTGCCCTTTGACAGCCCAGGCTCAGCGGCCAGGGTTTGCTCCGTGGGTGGAGGAGGAGGACGGGAAGGCGGCTCCACCGATGTCTGGAGGGATGGAGTGGTTGGAGTGACTGGGATAGTCGGAATGGTCCAGCCGAGAATCAATCATCCTTGCAGAGGTGGCAGCCGCACACTTGAACTGGAATCCCGTTATGGAGCTATTTCAACGGGACCTTCAGATTTGAATTAGCTCTCCAGCAGATCTCCTAGATGGATACTTTGTACTAAGAAAGGACAGAGCTAAGGTGGTAGTTCTCGTGGGGTTATAGACATCTTGACAAGAGAACTCTGGCACAGGTGATACAGCTAACATGTCCAGAACTGAGACGGTTTGGACCAAAGGACAAAGGACAGAGTTTAACTGGGTATCTAGAGCCCCTGAAAGGGCTTTAAGTGATAAGGGTGTGTGACAGGTATTGTGTCTGGGCCATGCTTGAAGTGGCATATCTAATCGATGAACGATACATTACTTCAGATACTTTCATACTCCAGTCTCTGGTCTTTTCAGTAATTCGGGGCAAGATAATACAGTTGTCCTCATTAAAAATAAGAAACAGACTCCCTGAGAGATCAGGTAACCTATTCCCAGGTTACACAGGTAGAGTAACCCTTTTGGATCCTAAATCATTTGTGTTTCACGCTGCATGTATTATGCCCAGCCCAGCCTAACGTCCTGTCTCTTTCACTGAATAAAGAGAAAGTTGAGGGGCTGGAGAGATGGCTCAGCGGTTAAGAGCACTGTCTGCTCTTCCAGAGGACCTGAGTTCAATTCCCAGCACCCACATGGCAGCTAACAACTGTCTGTAGTTCTAGTTCCAGGCAAACACCAAGGCAAATAAGTAAATAAATAATAAATAAATAAAGTTTAAAAAAAAAAAGAGAAAATTGAGGCTTTTGTGTTTAGCATAATGCTTTTTCATTAAATGCTCACTCTTCTTTACTTCTGCTCCCAATACCTTTCATTGCCTGACCTTGACCTAAGAAACCTTTCTGCAGTTCTCCCCTGAGAAAGTGTGCTGTGGAAAAAGTTTTACCTCATATAATTAAGTCAGTGAGGGACTGAGCCAAAATGAGCCTCTTGGTGCAGGACAGTCATGGCCCATATGCAAACCCAGAGACCTTTAACACCTGTTAGCCTCTTGCCCTGGCTGCTGACCCTGAAGCTTCCTGGTACTTGTCCAGGTTTGCTCTCCATATATCAATAGCTTTGCTTGAAGGCCATAGGTGTGCCCAGATCCTGGCTTTACCATTTTCTAAACCGTGGCCCTGTGTAGATAACATGCCATCTGAAAGCCATTGACTAATTATCAAATTACAGTGACATTATGTAGGTTGGTTGTAAAAACTTGAAGATCTTTATATAGTCCTTAACAGTGATTATCCATGGCAAGCATTTACTAGACTTGGCTGCAGTGGTTACCACTACCAGGAAATCTATCTCACTTCCAGCCTAGCTTAGAGACAGCATAAGACCCCTATTGCTTTGTGTAGCTTTGCTTTCTTCCTTAGGTTCTGCCTATTACACAGGGTTTTCATCTGATTGTTCCCAGGCCCATAAATAGAAGGAAACTGCAATATAGACCCAGTGAAGCCTTTTGTGCCTCTATTGTCCTAGTGGAACACTTACATTTTTTGGAGCCAGACATATTGGGTGTCATCTGGCTCTCCTTGCCGTCTTACATCCCCAGTCTCTTCCTTACTGCACATACTGGTGACACCATCTATTGTGCCAAGTGGTTAGGAAGTGAACACTGGACTACAGGTGACACTGTTGGTACAGAAGAGATGATGATGATGATGGTACAAAATAGATGGTGGTGGCAGCGGTGGTGATAAATGCCTCTGGGGGTCAAGGGACAGGTATGGATTAGGACAGGCCATTGCATTACATGTCCCTACATGCCTTTGTGTCTCTTTCTCTCCAGTCGAGGCGAGCTGCAGCGAGAATCAGACTTCATGGCCAGCGTGGACAGCAGCTGGATCTCCTGGGGGGTTGGAGTCTTCCTGCTGAAGCCCCTCAAGTGGACTCTTTCTAACATGCTGGGGGATAACAAGGTTCCAGCTGAGGAAGTGCTCGTGGCTGTGGAGCTGCTTAAGGTGGTTATGCAGAAGGAGGTCCTGGGTGGCATTAGGGGTGACAGAGTCACCACACACATACTTAGGAAAATACTGTCTCTTTGCCAAGTAACAGGTAACAGGACTAATAACTGCGTCTATGTAATGTCTTTTGCCATGAACTTAGGGTTGTATATTCATTGGGTTATTTTTATATTTCAAGGGTGTGCTTTGTCTAGGAAGTGTCAGTCACATACAATTCCTGACAGTTTGAGGGATTATTAATAAGCTACAGTTCAGGGTGTACTCTGCCTTCTCTAGTTTACTGGCAAGAAATTCCCAGAATTTAATTGATTAAATTGATGGATGTATTTTTTATTGTACTTGGGATTGAACCTAGGCCCTTGTGTGCATTGGGCAGGCACTCTGCTGCTGAGCTCTAGCCCAGCCTTCCTTCCTAAGCTCTGCTTTCCCACCCTCCAGTCACTCTTTCCCTCCAGCTCACCAGTGACTTGCTTCTCACTGTTCCTGGATGAGGCCACCAGGCGCCATCCCTTCCTGCTCTGCTGTCCAGTCTGCTTCATGTGCTGCCTTTTCCTCCTAGTCCAGGCTGAAGTCATTGCTGATGATATCTGCCTTGAGCTCCCTGTCACAGTCATTAAAAATGATGAGTTGTGATTCTAGAGTTTAGAATGCGCCACCTCCCATCCTTCTTCCTATGCTGTTAGACCAGCTCCAGGGCCCTCCTCTTTTTTCTTAAGAACTCCTGCTATTGTTAACAGAGGCCCCCAGCACCACCCAGTAAAGTGGCTTTCTGCACCTTTACTGGATCTGTGATTCCTTTTTCTGTCATGTTCACAGAATCTCCAAGCACCGCAGCCCAAAGCATAACATCATAGATCCAAAGTTCTGAGGAACTTTGCAGGATTTTCTCAACTATTACAGATCTCTTATTGTTTGTATTCTTGAAAGGTTGTTACAGGGATTTTGAGTAGTCTAATTTCTATGCAGTAGTTTTAGTCTTATTATCAGACCTTACAGTCACCAGGCTGGAATGCACCAAAGCAGAGCACAGCATCTCCCAGCCTTCAAACGGCCTTCTCTAGCAGCTGTAGCATTGAGGGCATCTTTCACTGTTCTTTTGGTCACTTCAAAGTCCCATGCCCACCACCAGTGCAATAAAACATAGTCGCACTACACCAAATTTTCTTTTCTGTAAAGAGTTCATATTTGTGTTTGCGTATGTGTGAGTGCGGATGTGAGCACACGTGACAGGGAAGAGGCCGACTTTTGGGGAGTCAGTTTCCTGCTTTCCCCTTGTTCCAAGGTAGAATGTCTCTTGTTTCTGCTGCTGCACTAGACACGAACGGCTTCCAGATGATTGTGCTGCCTTCACACCTCGTTTTGACACAGATGGTGGGATTCCAGATGAGCACTTCTGCATCCTTTTGTAAGTCATAAGATAAGGGTGAACATCAAGATTTTGGGTCAGCTTCTCTCCTTTAATAAACATGGCACTCCAGTAGCCATGTCTTAAAGCTGATCTTTTCTGTTGTTACCAAAAGCTGGAACTATGCCTGCTACAACCCAGGGACCAGCTTTTGACCTGTTTGAAGCCCTCCATGGCAGTGATCATACCCATGAGTCTTTGGTAAGCAAAAGTACAGTGGGCTGATGCTCAAAATTTTATTTTCACTTAGTAGAACCTAGATATCCTAAAATCCACATTTTGACCTGTTGGTGTGTTAGTAAAGTATAGAGAATATGTCTTTAACTAAACTGGATGCTTTTGACAACTTCTAGTTCATGTTCAGTTTTCCCCACCCTGTACTAGGATGATGCCCTTTCTTCCAACCTTTTTTCATTTCATCAAAAATGCTACTGTTAGTTTGTCTCCCTTTTCAGAAACTGGCAACCTGAGCAGTTTCTTCCCCACAGATTTAGTCTTCTTAAGATGTGCACTTATAGTATCACCAGCCGGCATTACACCTCCCCTGGTTTCCATGGATTAGCACCTATGCTGGATCTCCAAGCATACTTTGGCAGGAGAGCATGCCAATCACAGAGATGGCAGGCATCTGGGATAAGTTGGCTTTAACCCTTTCACCTTTGAGTCAGTTGGTGTTGTAACAGTCACTTACTTTACCCTTTGTTACTTTGTGACTTCTAACTCTTTAGCCATTACTGTTCTTCACTTTGGCCACATTGTAATGACTTCAGCATGAATGCCTTATATCTTGAGCAACAAGGCTCAGGCAACTGTCCCAAATTTCATCTCTGGCCCAAGTCCCAGTGCGATGAAGAGCAAATGTCCCAGATGCTGGTCTTATGTGGGGAAGGACTATGAGAAGTTGAAGCATTCCTGGGTGTGTGTGTGTGTGTAGATAGGTATATGTCACCGTGTATATGTGTAGGTCAGAGGACATCCTTGCACCTTGTTTTGTAGCAGGATTCTTTTGTTTCTGCCCTACTGTGAACTCTAGGCTGGCTAGCCCATTAGTTTCCATGCAGTTCTCGTAGAACTGTGTGGAACTGTTCTGTGAACAGCTCTGGAAGTGTGTTCACCTGCCTACTCAGTACAGGAGTTCTGGGATTGCAGATGCATGCCATCAAATGTGGCTTTTACTTGAGTTCCTGGTATGAAACTCAGGTCATCTGGTTTGCATTCATTCAACTTGCTGAGTCATCTTTCCAGATACACTATATTTTCTTGTTAACATTTGCTACTAACTGAAAAAGCTTTTTGTTAACTAGTTATTGTCTGACTGTCCTAACAAAAGGGATTCCATGAACTCCAGGACCCTCAAAGATGAATATATGCATATATGTATACACATTCATTCCATTGCTTTTCTAGAAATAAAATGGTTCCATAGCTTGCTTTTCTCTCCTCTCCTCTTTGATCTGTTGGGAGTATCTTTTTGGGTCCTACACAATGCAGATCTCCTTCATTTTTTTTTTTTTTGACAGCTATATACCTACCACTGTGTATGCACTGCTTGTCCCTCATGTGAACTTTAAGTTGTTACAGTTTCTCTTCTTTTCCATCTTTGCTAGGCTTATACATTGTATACATTTGTTACTCTTACATTTTTAACAAAACTAATTGCTCAATTAGGGGCTGGGGAAACAGCTCAGTTGGTTAAGTGTAGACCTGAGTTTGTATCCATAGCACACGCATTAAAAGCCATGTGCAGAAGCTATTATGTGTCATCTCAGTGCTGGGAAGCAGAGATGGGAGGGACCCTGGGGCTGGCCAGCCAGTCTAGCTGAATTATATATGTAGCTGTCTTGAAAAGTTACCTCTGGGCTCCACATGCACCCCACACTCATACTTACATACACGTGTGCACATACATGAATGCATATAATCACATACACATACAAAATTATTACCTGATACCTGATTTTTTTTTTTTTTTTTTTTTTTTTGTGGTGTTGAGACAGGATTTTACATGTCATCTAAGTTGGTCTCAGTCTGTGGCAATCTTGCCTCAGCCTATCAAGTGCTGGAATCACAATCTTGAGCCTCTTGCAACACTGTTGCTTTTCAGGAGTTTGTACTAATGTTACTTTGATCAAGAGTGTCTTAAGGGGGCTGGAAAGATGACTAGTGATTAAGAGCACTGTCTGCTCATCCAATGGACCCAGGTTCAATTCCCAGTACTCACATGGCAGCTCACAAACTGTAACTCCAGTTCCAGGATCTGACACCCTCACACAGACATACATGCAGGCAAAACACCAATGCACATAAAATAAAAATAAGTAAATCATTTTTAGAAAAAGTGCCTTAGGAAGGTAGCTCTCCACATCCTTGTCAACATTGGATATTGTCAGCATTTTAAACTACTTTCTATCTGTATGTGTAGTACTCTTCAAATTTATTTTTGTGTTGTTGGAAATCAAACTCTGAGCATTGGTCATGCTTGGGTAGCTTTCTACCACCTTGTTATACCACATCTTTTTCCCTATCTTGTCATCATTCACACAGACCCTTGGGAAGTCACCTGTTTCTATATTTTGCCTGTTTTTATGATGTGTTACCTGTCTTTTATATTAATTTGTAGGTAGGAGTTTTTTATGCTTTGGGATAGATACTTATGCATTTGGCTTCAAAGATGTAAAATTGTGTGTATGTGTATTGTATGTGTGTGTGTTGTGTATGTGTGTGTTGTGTATGCTCACACAGGTGTGAATGCATGTGGAGGCCAGAGGAGGACGTCAGATGTCCTGCTCTATCACTCTCTGCCTTATTCTCTTGAGGCAGGGTCTCTCACTGAACCTGGAGCTAGGCTGGCATCCAGCAAGCCTGAGTGATCCTCCTGTCTCTGCCCTGATCAACACTGGGTTTACAGATGTTCACCATGGCCTGCTTTCTCTATGAGTGCTGGGGGGTCCGACTCTTACTTGAGCAGCAAATGTTCTTACCCACTGAGCCATCTCCTCAACCCCAAAGATAGAAATATTGCTCCCTAGATTGTTTGCCTAATTTTTATCTGTGATGTCCTTAAAACAAAGTCATTCATTTGTGTGTGCCTGAATCTGTGTGCTGCATGTGTATGGATGTGCTCACTATGGGACACATGGGTGTCAGAGACAACTTTCAGGAATCACTTCTCCCTCCACCACATGGTCCTAGAGATTGAACTCCTGTGGGCAGACATGGCAGCAACTGCCTTTACCTGCTGAGCCACCTCACCAACCATGGTGATGTCTTTTACAGAAGTTTTCAGATGTCTGAAGTGAGAGCATCCAGTTTCCTTTGGAGACTAATTGCTGGTCTAGCATAGGAATACACTTTATGCCTCCAGCATAGCCAAATACTGATTCTCTCTTTTTGACACTGGGGATTGAACTGAGGGCCTTGTATGTGCTGAGCAAGTGCTCTACCAATGCACTAACTATATTCATAGCTTCTTTTTTTATTTAAGTTCATTTGTATTCTATTTTTTCATTTACATTTCAGTTCTTGAGTACTTGTGTACACAGAGTGAGGGAAAGCCCTTTTTTCCCCTTGCCCCTTTACTGATGCGGTGTACTGTCTGGTGTATGGCTGTCAGACTGCTCTTAGGCATTGTTGATGTGAATGGTGGGTCCTTCTGGGAGCTGCCCTTTCTGTCTTGCTAGACCTTTGTGTGCTGTCTTGGATATGGTTGACCACTTGCTTCTTACATTGGATTCTTCCCCCAGATTTGCTCACAGTGAACTGTGAGTGGTTCTTGGTCCCCCAAACCTCCCTGTGGTCTCTTATGGGTCACCTCCTGTCTCAGCATTGGTCATCCTTCATTTTGCCACTCTGCCTTAATCTCCTTGTTCTCTCACCACTCTTGTGATCTCGACTGCCCTCTGCGGGATGGGGACTTGAAGGCTCTCCTTGCCCTTCTGCAGTCTCCTTTGAACTTTAGGCTTGCACATCTGATTGTCCATCTTGTCCAAAGTGGAACTTGTGGTGTTTGAGGCAGGCTTCTCCTGCATTCTTCTCTATGAGTCACCTCAGCCAAAGCCAAGTTCCCTTTCTCCTCAGTCCTTGTTCACACACCCTGGGCTGCTGCTTTTACCCTCCAAGTTTTGCTGGGATCTATTCCATTTCTGTTTCCTAAATGCTCTCCTCTTCAGAGAGGTAGTGATGTCTCTTTTTGCATAGCCTCCCTGCCTCTAATTCTAACTCTTCTGTTCATTCTTTGCCAGCTGTTTGCTGAGTCTCTTGACAGCCTACCCACAGCAGTTTCTCCAGTGACATCCTCTGCACAACAAAGAACAGGAGGTTAGGTGTCCATTTACAGTATACACAGTTCATATACAGTATAGAAGTGTTGCTGCCCTTTCCTCTGAGATCACACACACACACACACACACACACACACTCACACACACACGTGAACTCACACTTTCACACCCAGGCTTGCCTGTTGTTCTTAGATACCTTTCTCCCTCTTGCGCTTAGTAATGATTGACCTGTCAACATTGTGTTGACCTTTTGTTTTGCTTCTAAGAACCCTCTGAATTTCCATGTCTGACGGAGAGTGGCATTGTTCCTTGGCTCTTCTGTTTCTTAGTTCTCACTGGTACAGCCTGCCTATTCCTCCTATTCCTCCTGTCTATCACATATTTTTCCTTTGACTCTTTATACAGGCATAGTAACATTCACAACTGCGCTTTTGCATAAATGGAGAAGAGGCTGGGACAGAAAGGGGATTTAGCAGTATTTACTCAGCTCATGTGCAAGAAGCTGAGGATCTGTAAAACTGACAGTTACAGAGTCATGGGCTAAATTGGAAGTGAGGTTTGGATCTAGATCATGGTCGGTTCCACTCTATCCCTCTGCCTTCTTCCTCCTGTGGGAGCCTTGGGCCAGGCAGATGCAGCAATGCTAAGCCCAGGTGGACATGCTAACATGGCTGCCATTTTGTACATCTTGTTTTATATAGTCACTCACTCTCCCAAAGTTTAAGAAGTATACAAACCCCTTCCCACCCCCTTCTCTCTCTCTGTGTGTGTATGTGTGTATATACCATGGTGTGTCAGGAGGGGCCAGAGGGCAATCTGTGGGACTCAGTTCTCCCCCTCCACCATGTGATTCCCAGTTGTCTGGCTTGGTGGCAAGTGCCCTTACCCATTCAGCCTCTCACTGGCCCTACCTTATCTTTTGAGACAGTCTTTCACTGAATACAGAGCTCACTGTTTGGCTAATCTGGCTAGGCAATGAGCTCTGGGTATCTGCCCATTTTGGCCACAGTGCTGGGGTTACAGATGTGTGATGGCGTGCCTGACTTTTTCCCGGGTGCTGGGCATTCACCCTCAAGTCTTCATACTTGCCCAGCAGTCACTTTACCAACTGGGCTGTCACCATGGGCCACCATTTAAAGCTGCTGCTGGGAACTGGGTCAGTACTCCCCAGGTCTCTTCTGTGGGCTCATGTTCCTGAGATGGTGACCAGAACTGTGAATCTCTCTGCCTTCCCTGCAGGAAAAGGCTGAGGAGGTGTACCGCCTGTACCAGAACTCGCCCCTCTCCTCCCACCCTGTGGTGGCCCTGTCAGAGCTGAGTACTCTGTGTGCCAACTCCTGCCCGGATGAGAGGACCTTCTACCTGGTGCTGCTGCAGCTGCAGAAGGAGAAGAGAGTCACGGTCTTGGAGCAGAATGGAGAGAAGGTGTGGAAGCATGCCTCTGTGTGTGTGTGTGTGTGTGTGTGTGTGTGTGTGTGTGTGTGTGTGTGTGTATGTGTGTGTGCGCATGCGTGTGCATAGACTCACAGGGACTTAGTCTGTGCCCATATGCCCACTGCAGGCCTGCTTGTGAATTTCTCAGCGTGTGTGGTAGGGGCAGCAGTAATTTGTCCCTTTCCCCCAGATTGTGAAGTTTGCCAGGGGGCCGCATGCCAAAGTGTCTCCTGTCAACGATGTGGATGTTGGGGTCTACCAGCTGATGCAGAGTGAGCAGCTTCTCTCTCGAAAGGTTGAGTCTTTATCCCAAGAATCTGAGAGGTAATCTCATTTCCTGCATGACTTTCCTAGAGACCCAGCATGAGTGGGTCTCTTCAAAAAAGAAAGAAAGGAGGGGGGGAACTCTTGAAATGTGTCTGCATTTATAGACTGCTTATGGAGCGTGCATGAGGCTGTGTGTTTGCCCCCAGTACTATAGAGAAGGTTATGTATTAGTTACACACATATTAAGTGCTCCATGTGGAAAACAGAAAATAGGAGAATAACTACTTGTCCTTCCTGTGATTACAGCTGTTAGCATCTTATTTATGTTCTTCTGGAGCCTGGGGTAGGGAGATAGTAAGGTGGGTCTGTGCCTTCTCAGCATTTTTAAGGACCTCTTGCTCTTTCTTTATGGCGCTTCTACAGGGATCCTTGGTAGGAGCCACTGACATTTCTCTGATTGGAAGACAAGCATACTGAATCAAAGTTCTTCACTCCGTGTCTCAGAGAAATAGGAGTGTTGGGAGGGCTCAGAGACATGGGCAAGGTCCTTTGTGTGTAAGAATCAATTCCCATGTCGTGCAGTGGAAAGATGTGTATAATTCTCTCACCTTCAGGACTGGATCACCTTGCCTTGCCACAAATAAATGCCAAGCTTCTGCTGAGACTTGCTTCCAGAAACTAGCAGTGGGTAGTTGGCTGTGACTGTGACTGGGATTTAGGGAATTGTTGGCCTTCCAGCCTGAAGCTCCTTTCACTAAGTGCTCTCAAGCATTCTTCCAGATCCTGCCACAGTACAGCCTTCTTCATCTATCCTTCATTCCACAGGTGCAAAGAGGAAGCCCGCCGGGCATGCCGAGATGGGAAGAAGCAGCTGGTAGGTTCTCTTCTCCTGCAGCCTAGGAGTGGCATCCTCAACTGTCAGAAATGGGCCCAGCAGTTCAGAGAGCCCCCTGATTGTGGTTTAGGGAGCAGCATCTACAGGTGTCTCAGGCACCACAGCTTAATTTATAGGGAGAAGGCTAGGATGTTCTTGTAGTTTGAGCAAGACTGTCTTGCTTTTGTCTTGTGGCCTACAATGATCTACCCTGATCTGTTTTCATACCCACCAGGCACTGAGGTCTCTCAAGGCCAAGCAGAGGACAGAGAAACGCATTGAGGCCCTACACGCCAAGCTGGATACAGTTCAAGGCATCCTGGATCGCATCTATGCCTCCCAGACAGACCAGATGGTAGCCACGCCCCTCGGTGCCCTGTGGTCCCAGGCTCCCACACTGCATCTCCCTCCCTTGTATCCTGCTGCTCTAATGTCACTGGGTTCCCTTCTCTGTTGGGAAGTTTAGCTTCTGTGGGTGTAAGGTGAATTGACCTTGGGCAGCCAAAGGAAGCCTGAAGCAAGCTTTGGAAATGAAGTATGGTTGTGTATATTTTGGCAAGTGATGCACAGGTTAACTTGGTCTTCTCTTTAGGTTTTTAATGCTTACCAAGCTGGTGTGGGAGCCTTGAAACTCTCCATGAAGGATGTCACAGTGGAGAAGGCAGAGAGCCTTGTGGACCAGATCCAGGAGGTACAGGAGCTTGGGAAGGTCCATGAGAAGAGAGCTGTAGAGAACATGGTTGACTCAGCTTTATGCCTGAGCGGAACCATTCCTTGATTGTTAGATCTCTGTGACCCTGAACATTTCCCTGACACAGGCCTGGAGCTGCCCAGAGCCATGAATCCCTTCAGAACTTTGTGTTTTTTGTCTCTACAGCTATGTGACACGCAGGATGAAGTTTCTCAGACTCTGGCTGGTGGGGTAACCAATGGTTTAGGTGAGTTGACAAGGACACTCTCCCCTCCTTTCTGAGAGACCTCACTTCCAGGTCTGATCATGAACTTGGCCTCTCTGGGGCTCACCTGCATAAGTGGTTGAGGGAGTTAGTGTTACCTCCCAGACAGCTGCTCTGAAGGTCCTCAGTATTCCAGCATCTATACTGACAGTCCTCTCTCAGGGCAAAGGGAAGTAGAGACAGGCTTCTGGGATCAGGGGACTATACCCATCTGACAGCCCAGCTCTGCCTGTAGAGAAAGAATATCTGCCCTTTGCCTCATGGCTCATGTGACTGCCAACCTGCAGAAGGACTGCTAGGCTGTGAAGCTGAGCTGTGTAGGGCACATTGGTTCATCTTTCTTTCCTGAGGTTGACATGCCATCTCTCTCCCAGATTTTGACAGTGAGGAACTAGAGAAGGAATTGGACATCCTTCTTCAGGACACCACCAAAGAACCTTTGGACCTGTCTGACAACCCCCATGAGACGCTTTATACCAACAGTGTGCCTAAGCCTAGGATCTTGGATGCTGAACTTGAAGCTGAACTTGAAAAACTGTCCTTATCAGAAGGAGGTATGGAGCTGTTTCCTATAGATCCTGGACATGTGACTCTGTGTGACAGGAACCAGGTGCAGAGTGGATAGGTTCCTTCCCAAGAACTCAGTTTGCCTGTGTTCCAAAGCCTGCAAGGGACGGGTGGTTATATACATGGAGACCCAGTTGTATAATCTTTGGGATGTTTTGTTCATAGGACTTCCCACTGAATATTGTCATTTCTTTTTGCAGGTTTGGTTCCAAGCAGTAAATCTCCAAAAAGGCAATTGGAGCCAACTCTCTAAAGCCATTGCAGGAACTCAAGTGAAGGACCCTCATGTAACAGGGGGACAGCCTTGTGTGTATATAGTTATTTAATGAGAAACACTGAGAAGTTGTTGAAAGATGAGGAAAAAAAAACCACTTGGATATATCTGGATGCTGCCACTCATGACAGGACAGATCCAGCTCCTGGCAGCCATGCTGTGAAGGCGTGCTCCCAGCTGATGACATGGACCTACCTTCTCGTCTTTATAGTGCCACGATTTATACAGTTGTGTGTTTGACTGTCGTCTCTGATAGCCTGCAGTTCTTGCCATTGGCTCCGTTAGGTTTGTCTTCACCCACCAGCTTGGTTCCAGCCAGTGAAGGTGAAAGGTTTGCAGCTTTGCTCATCAAAGCCAGCCCAGTCTTCCGCCCCTGAGGTTTCTAAGACAGTCGTGTTATCTGCAGTGCCAGTTAAGCTGCTCCCTGTCCTCTGCTGTATTGGAGTTAAGAATGAGAGTCAAACAGACTTCACTCAGGGAGACCTAACAGCTGAGAGTCTAGAGAAACATTGTCCACTGCATGTTTCTCTTCATGCTTTGTCAAATTCTCTGGGTGTTCGTGCTCTGAACGGTTCATGGTATGGCCGTTGTGGGGGTGGCTTGTGTCATTGGGGACCACAACCTCCTCCATCTTAGCCAGAAGCAGATCTGCTGATGGGGGTGGGGAAAAGGTTAATCTGTCTTGAACCCGAGCAGGAGAAACCCAGGTCAACTACAGGCCCCACTGTATAAACAACGCTCAGTTTTTGCTTTGGCCCCATCCTAAGTTATGTGTGTTTTCTGGAGCAAGCCACATGGAGCCACGTTCCCTGTTTCTTGAGCCTGACACTCACTGCAGGCTCCCTGTTAGGGTCTGAAGAGCATCTTAACATGTATCCAGCACTCAGGGCAGGGGCCTGAGCCAGGATGTGCAATAGGAGGAGGTGGTCCTGTCTGCTGCATCTGCTGTGTGCTGCCCCCCCACACACACACCAGCCCTGCTCTGCCCTGTACCTGCTTCCTGCAGGTACATCTTCATCCCATGAACTGCAGAGCAGGCAGTGTGGAGAGGAAAACTGACAGCCACATTGCCAGTCTGCTGTCCAGGACGATGACTGCCTGGATCTCTTTGCACTGCCCCTTCTGCTTGAGGTGGAACAGAGCAGAGGGGAGGACTATGCTTCCAGCCAGGAGCACGAATCACTGTTTAATGAGTCTCTCCCACTCAGCTTTGGCAAATGGAAATATTGGGGGTGAAGAAAAACAATCACTATTTTTTCTTTTTTAATCTGGTAAATAATTAAAAGTGAAAAACACCAGGTTTTGTTGTCTATTCTTTAGGTTGTGTCAATTTTCTTTGCTTTTTTTTTGGTCTCATGTAGCTGAGACTGGCTTTGAATTCTTGATCCTCTGGCTTCACCTAAGAGCTGGAATCACAGCTGTGTAGCACCATACACAGCAGGTTATATCATTGTGTCAATGTCTTGTTCTTTCCTGTCTCCCAGAGTGGCACACATAGCCATACTTAGGCTCTTTTCCACCCTGGGCCTCTGGAAGATGTGGAATAGCTGAAATCCTGACTGACTGAGTGAACTCTCCTTCCAGCCCTGAACTGTACTGCTGTCTGTACTGCCTCCCAGGTTCTGTCCTCCAAACTGAGAGCGAATGACCCTGCTCTCGTGGCAGCTGCACACTGTAGGCAGCACCAGTGCCTGTTCTGTGCATGCTGTCTGCCACAGGCCACGTCCAAAGCACACTGGCTCTGTAGCTCTGGCTGAGTGGGCAGTGAGCAGCCAGGAAAAGGTGTAAGGAGCATTAGCCCAGGAGTCCTTGGTTCCTCTTCTGCACCATTTGTTGTGTGCAGCAGCCTCAGGAGAACCTGCAGCCCCAGAGTGAGTCTGGACGGCTAGCACCAATTGACAAGGGATGCAGAGAGAACAGAGCCAATGGGACTTCTGGAATGACCTGCATTTGGTGAGCCCCATTATCTGGTTTTGTGTTGCTCTGTCTCATGCTGTCTGAGCTTCTGAGCAGTCCTCATCGAGCACCCGCCCTAAGAAGGCCGGAGCACAAGACACAGTTTATCTTCACTGGCTTCAGTTTTCCAACCTGCTCCTGGGCTGTGCCACCTACCCACCCTGTGCCAGGGAGACCACGTTCAACATCTGGTGGACTTAAGCCTCAGTCTGGTTTCTGTCTCCTTCCTGTGCTGTGGTAGAAATAGCCAGTTTCAGTCAGAGTGTCCCACTGCAGGGACGCGAACACACCCTACCCGGAGAGGAACCTTGGGTCTCACCTCTCTAGCATAATGAAACTAGATCGAGACCAGTCACTGACCAATTAGTCTTTCATGTGCTTTGGCCTCTTTTATTTTTTAATTATGTGTGAGTGAGCATGTACACAAGAGTGCACATTGAGGCCAAAAACAGTGGTTCCCCCTGAAGCTGTAGCTAGTTGAAAGCCACCTGACATGGGTGCTGGGAACTGAACTCGGGTCCTCTGCAAGAGCAGTACATGTTTCTAATGGCTGAGTGATCTCTCAGCTCCTACTTTAGTTTCTACATCTGCAAAGTAGATGTCAGAAGTACTGGTCCCCACCTAGCATTATGTAAAGAGTCTCAGAGCTGAATGAGGCAGGGTACAGGGTGTCAGGTATTGGGGAAATGAGTTCAGTATGTGAGCTTGCAGTCCGTGGCTGGTCTCATATTGGAGATACTCTTGCTTTGACCTCCTAAAGTGTTGGGATTACAGGCAAATAACACCATACACTGTTTACTCTGGTCCTTTAAGAAGGTCTAGAACTTGGCCTAGCCTAGGGCAGTGGTCTCCTAGAAACTGAGAAACAACAACAAAAAAACTGTCTGGGATTTTGATGATACCCACAGAAGACCATCAGGTAGAGCAGGGAAGGGTGGGTTTTCATTGGCTTCTCCTGGCCCCTCTGTCTTCCCCAGCCCTTCCTTTCCACATTTACCCTTCCTCTACAGCCTTCCCTATCACTGCTGTTGTATTCTGAATATGAAGTGTTCCCCACAACATGTTCTTATATTTGAACATTTGCCCAACTGACACCAAGTCTGCTGGTTAGACAGACTGTATAACCCATAACATGGATTCTTCCTGGAGGAAATAGGTTCTTAGGGGTGGACCTTGTGGATTTTTAGTCCAATCCCACTTCCTGTCTGCTTCCTAGCTGTGACCAGCTTCCCACACTTCTGCGACCATGCCTTACCTGCCATGATGGGAGTGCCCCTTAAACCCTCCTTCCCTAGGCTTCTTACTGATGCACAGAGGCACTTGATCTCTGCAAAGGGAAAAGAATGATCTGCTTTGCCACACCCCACTCCCAACCTGTTGCTGGGGAACATATATCTGTATGTTCTTGAAAACATGAATAACATCTACAAATTTGATTGTTATAGAGGACTAGCTACTAATCTATGTTTCTTGATTATCCTATGTAGTTTATAATAGCTTTCAAAAACCAGAACTTTACCCCACATTTTAAAATGAACTACATAGGTACAATACCTTAAACAAGAGTAGAAATATACAATATAACAAAATTAACTTTAAATTGGTATCAATATACTATATTTCCCTCAATGAAAATAAACATTTATAACCCACCAAATAACCAAAAGCCTCCTACACCAATCTTGGGAACGTGAGGGTCATGTTCTTCAAACTGTTTCCTGTTGTCTATGGGTAAAGCATCTTTAGGGGTCCCTGAGAAAAATTGAGATAATGGCCAAGTCCTGGAAAGACCAGCTATAACCTTTGTTGATATATATCACCTGTCAAGATTCAGGAGGTCTCCCTTGCTCAAACCTGATCCATATTATCCCTTAAGAAATCCACAGCTTGTTTTCTTCTCCAAAGCAAATTTTCTTCTCCAAAGCAATGCATCTTTTAAGGTTTTTTTTGAAGATTTATTTATTGATTATGTATACAGTGTTCTGCATGTATGTATGCTTGTATGCCAGAAAAGGGCACCAGATTTCATTATAGATAGTTGTGAGCCACAATGTGGTTGCTGGGAATTGAACTCAGGACTTCAGGAAGAGTAGCAGCCAGTGTTCTTAACCGCTGAGCCGTCTCTCCAACCCTTAAGTTTTATTTTATAAATATATTTTTTTGAAATCCATTTTAAGGTTAAAGCATTCTTAAAATATCTAGGGTGGTTTATTTTAGCAGTCTTTTCAATCACATGTCTCTTAGCAGCTGTTGTTTGCTTATCAACTGTCAAAAAATTTAAAAAAATCAACACAATTCTATACAGGATCCAGGTTCCTGTGTGTTTCCCATCTTTACATGCTTTTTTTCTTTCATATTACATTTACTGTCTCTTTAAAGACTTTATTTTTTAAATTATTTTTTCTACAACTGTCTATATTTCTTTTCTTTTATCTTTCTTTTCTTAAGCCTACACACATTGTAAAACATACTAAAACCTGTTTAGTCATTTTTTCTGTCTGAACCTCTTAGTGTGTATTTCTAGTCTTTTTTGTCTGCATGAGCAAAAAGCTACTAAGCAGTAAGGCTAGTATGTGGCTCCACCCATTTCTCAAGTCGTGAATGCCAAGCCTAAAGCTAGTGGCCTCCTCAGAGGTAGGCAGCCAGGAACTGCTTTAATCTTCTTAGAACTCTAGAATGCTGAAGTTTTCTCTATGGCAGGTGTTTTTACTTAGCTTTTGTTCCTATCTGACCTAACTGCTCAAGCACTTGCCAGCAGGCTAAGCCGACCACCCAACTCCCAAATAAATCACATGGAGACTTATTATTTTCTTATGAGTGCCCAGCCTTAGCTTGGCTTACTTCTAGACAGCTTTTCTTAAATTAGCCCATCTACCCTTTCCCTCTGGCTTTCTTCCTTTTCTCACTTCTGGCTGGCAGGGTAGCTAGCTCCTACCATTGTCCTTTCCTTATCTGCTTGCTTCTACTGTTTATTCTCTCTGCCTGCCAGCCCCACCTATCCTTTCTCCTGCCTTGCTATTGGCTGTTCAGCTCTTTATAGACCAATCAGGTGTTCTAGGCAGGCAAAGTAACACAGCTTCACAGAGTTAAGTAAATGCAACGGGGGGGGGGGGAGCACTGGAGAGATGGCTCAGAGGTTAAGAGCACTGACTGTTCTTCCAGAGGTCCTGAGTTCAATTCCCTGCAACCACATGGTGGCTCAAAACCATCTCTGATGACATCTGGTACCCTCTTTGGTATACCATACACATAATAAGTAAATAAATCTTTAAAAAAAGAATACAACATATTTTTGCATGGTTAAATGAAAGTTCTAAAGCAGAAACAAATGCAATGCATCTTAAAATAATATTCCACAACACATATATGTTATATATGATTTTATTATCAGAGGAAACCTTTAATTATTTTTAACTGTGTGTACATGTGCACATGGGTGGTACAGGTGTCTATGAAGGTTAGAGGTCCCTAGACCTAGACTTACACGTAGTTATGAGAAGCCTAATGCAGGTTCTGTGACCTGAAGTAAGGTCTTCTGGAAGTGCTCTTAGTCACTGAGCCATCTCTCCCATCTCTGAGGAAGCATTTTTTTAAGCATAGTCTGCATCAGCCATTTGTTTACTTGTTTTCTGGAACATCATCTGCTGTTGTTATGTTGTTATGTGAGCTTTGACTATGTTTTGTGAGCCTGCTATTTGGTGCTTTCACTTTAAGAACTTCTTGATGAATTGACTCTTTTCTTGTTATGTATAATTCCTCTGTTTTACATCGAAAGGTCCTGAACCTTATTCCTACCTTCTTCCCTGACACCACTCCAGCAGGGGACCAAATAGCAGAGTACAACCCCATGTAGTTTGCATTCAGTTATTAATCTTTCAATTATGCCTCCTATTTTGGGTAAAATTCTAGAATATACCAGCTTTTCTCTCTCACTGACCAGATTTACCTCGTTTTATCAAATGTTTGACTTCTGTGTCTAACTGTTGGTTACTGTATCAATACTCTAAAGGTTTTGATTTCTTTTTTTTCTTTTTTTGGTTCTTGGAGATGGGTTTCTCCATTTAGCTTTGGCTGTCCTGGAACCCACTCTGTAGACCAGGCTTGGCTTAGACCTTACAGAGAACTGTCTGCCTCTGCCTCCTGAGTGTTGGAATAAAAGACTTGGGCCACCCGGCTTAGGTATTGAGTCTTCATCATAGCATATCTGTATGCAGTGGTTTGGCAAGCAGGCTAGATCTAGATTTGACACTCTAATCAGCAAATCAGTGGCTACTGAACCCAGTTGCCCATGTGAATCATACCTTGTCAGTATGTGACAAGAAGTCTTTGCAGATCTCTCATTGAAGAAGGAAGAGTAATGGAGGGAGAAAGATTCCTACATACAGATGCTTAGAAACTTAAAAAAAAAGTGTGTGATTGTTTTGTCTGCCTGTAAGTATATGCACCATCTGTATGCCTGGTGCCTATGGAGTTCAGAAAAGGGTGATGGATCTCCTCAATAGCATATGTGCTCTTAACAGCTCAGCTATCTTTCCAGCTCTTAAAAAAAAGGTTTATTTACTTATTTGTATGTGTGCTACGTGTGTGTCCACGTGCTGGTGTCATTGGGAACAGAACCCGGAGAACAGCACACTCTCTTAACCCCTAAACCATCTCCCCAACTCCAGCCTTTCTTTTCTTTCCTCTTCAGTTTTCGTTAGGTACCCGGTCAAGGGAATATTTAAAATCAGAAATATATAAAGCCACCATTATCTAGCATGTAGTAGTTGTTCACAAGTATCTGGTGACCTTAAGGGTTCTAGAAGAAAAAGGAAGTAACTGACTTTGGAATCAGAACTACTTTTGACTCGTCTAACTCTAGACAAGTAGCTCCATCCTTTGGGGTCTCCATTTTCCCAAAAGTATAATTACTTAGTCGCATCTTTGCGGAAGAAATCTTGTGACTTTTGGGTTACATTTGTATCTCAACCCCACCTCTAAACAAGACAAGAACACGCCTTTCGGAAACACTGCAATACCTCCTCCCCACCGCACGATGGCGCTGAGCCCGCTGGGGAGTAGGGGGGGCGGAGGACCCTGAGCACGGCGGCCACTTTCCGGGCTGCGGTGGTGAGTGAGTGCTGCGGGTGTAGGAGCTTCCCTCCTGGTCCCCCTGGTCGCGGCTTGAAAGGCGGCGAGGTGTCGCGGGACGGTTTCAGCGGGCTGCACCCGAGAACTGGAAAACCTGATATAGCACTAAGGCAAGGCGGCGCTGGGAACGGGGAATCCAGCCTGGCCCTGGATGTGAGCGACCCCGGCCCCGCACTCGCGCGCCTCCCATCCGGCTCTGCAGTGGCCAGGGATTCAAAAAGTCACCAAAGTCCTTGCTGCACGGGTACTTGGGGCTGTGGGCGGTCTCTAGGGCTATATTCTTATCCTGGTTTTGTCCACCGCCCCTACAGGTTCTGCCATCTGTCACCCTGGCCCTTCTGTGCTTGGACGGTGTCTTCCTCTCCTCGGCCGAAAATGACTTTGTCCACCGGGTCCAGGAGGAGCTGGATCGCTTCCTGCTGCAGAAGCAGCTATCCAAGTACGGGGAACGAGGGACAGCTTTAATGCTAGGAAGAGCAGAGTTTTCCCCTCCCCCAGGTTCTGTGCCCAGGTATGGCTAGTCCACCAGCCAGGCCCTGCCTGACCGGAGCCTTTATCCTCTGCCGCCTTGTCCAGCCACATCTTTCCTTTGTATCTGAGCGTCATCCCACTCAAGCAGAAGTACTCACCCTTTTCGGAATGATGAGAACTGTAGCTCTCTGTGATCTACTTTGCAATTAGGCAGGGACCGGCTTGGGCACAGTGAACCTGGTGTTAAACCGCCATAAACTTGGGAGTGGTCTCCGTGGGAATCAAGCACAGAAAGCTGGACCTGCTGGATCCGCAGCTCCAGCTTTGGCTTAATACTTTGGTTCCTTTCCAGGGTCCTACTTTTTCCCCCAGTCTCCAGCCGCCTGAGGTACCTGATCCACAGAACAGCAGAGACTTTTGATCTCTTGAGCAGCTTCTCTGTTGGGGAAGGCTGGAAGAGGAGGACAGTTGTCTGTCATCTGGATGTCAGGTATGCTACCCAGTTGTGGAGGGTTCTCAGCAATTGACATTTTTGTAACGGTTGGGCTAGCTGGTTAGCTAGGGAGGGTAGAACTTGGCAGGAACCAAGGTCAGAAAGCCCTAGTTTGTGTGAAATCAGGGTTCCTTTTTTCTTCATCAGGTATGCAGCTGATTTGGCTAAATCAGCTGGTGATGTTGGTCCAAAGGGAAGAGAGTGCATACTAGAAGCTGGACCAGCAATAGTAGGTCTATGCCTCTTCCTAAGCACAGGCTCCAGAGAGACCTTGGTTCAGGGGAAGAACCTCAGCGTGTAGTCAGATTTATTCCCATGTGCATGTCACAGGATGGACATCTTGCCATTGTGACTCTGAACCTAATATCAGCTCCTAAATGCAAGTATTAGCCTTCTTTTGTGTATAGCCAAAGATTCAGTACCTACTGATTTGGTTGTAGTGCCTTTGTAAGAGGTTTTTTTTGTTTTGTTTTTTGAGGCTCACATTGGTTGTGACCTTTGTTAAATGCTGACTTGCCAGTGTCATACCTGAATGAGAGGTGGCTCCAGTGAGCCATTTTCCTGTGGATCCAGACATGCTCTGACGCTTCTCTTCCTACTCCAGGGTACCCAGTTCAGATGGCGCCTCTGGTCCCTGCCACCCTCCTGCCTCCCATCCCAGCAAGTACCGTGGTCCTCGGTACAGTTCACATCAGGGAGCAGCTGCTGGTCCCCGAGGTGCTCCTGCTGGCCGGTGGCATCGTGGACGTGGACGGAAGCCCGATCAACCTTTGTATGTGCCCCGGGTGCGAAGAAGGCAAGATGCACCCTCTATCCCAGGCCTCAAGGGAGAGGCCTCAGCTGGTGGAGTTTCTGAAGAGCCTAGAGGGGCTGGGGACTCTGAAGCTGATCAGGGAGTTCCCATGTTGGTGACTCAGGGAACAGAACTCCCAAAGAGCCAGGATTCAGACTATGCAAATGATTCACAGCTGGAGCTGGGTGATACTGAATCCTCTAAGAATCCTTCTGAGAAGGAACAAGGTGTAGAGACAGCCATGCTGCGGGGGTCTGGCCCACAGCTGGCCATGGAGGAGGAAAATAGGAGTCATCTGGTGGACCAAGAGGAGGAAAAGGTAGAGGGAGAGGAGAAGGTGGGTAAGGAAGAAGAGGATGTAGGCAAGCAGAAAGGGAAAGTGGATGAGGAGGAAGATAAAGTGGATGATGAAGAAGAAGAAAAGATGGATGAGGCAGAAGAGGAAGAGGATGATGACGCCGACCATGATGATTTCAGTGAGCTGCTGCAGGAGGTGATGAGGCTCTCGAGCCCAGAAAAGGGTGGGCGGAGGTGAGGTGGGTGTGGCCTCAGGTATATGGGAGAGATGGGCCTTGGGCTGGAAGGGTTGTGTGTGTATGTGCCAATGGGATGTATGTAAAATGGCTCAGGCCTGGGTGCTGGGTAATAAAAGTCACTTAGGGAAGGAACAGTGTATTTGGGTCTCAGTCTAACCATTTAGGAGATGGTTAGTCCTAAGCAAGTCATTTGCTGTTTAAAGTCATTTCCTCATTATGAAAAAAGAAGGTAGTACATATATTTATCTCCATATATGGAATTATAGTCCTCACAGGTGTGTTGTTCTCTGTTAGAGAAAATCATCCTCTTGCCTGGAGCTTTGCTTTAGAAATTGTATTTTCTTGAGACCATGTGCCTGTCCCTGATGTTGACTTTGGATCAGTTGGGAGGGTGGGTGTCTTTGATTGCTCCTTTATGCAGTTTTTGAGAACATCACAGTTTTAGTAAGGAAACTAAAGATAGTGGCTTTGTCCATCTCTCTTTTTCTACAGACTATGAAATTTTGGACAAACTATGTAACTCTTTGTTTCTCCATGTTTCCATCTGTAAAGAGGGTATATAAACTTTTCAAGTTTAGGTGAAACTGGATACAGTTGGCAGTCATCTAGTGGGAACTCCATAAAACCAGCACCCTCCCCTAAAACACCCACATTCTGGGAATCAAACTGCCATACCTAGACTCCTACCAAGCAGTCTTCTCCCCTGGAATGATCAGTTTGGAAAGCATTGTTGGGGACCGGTGTGTCAGGGCTCTCCCATGCCAAAGGGTCTGTTCACTCCCAGATCACAGCCAACCTGACCGAAAAGGAGATTGAGATAGAGAAAATCTATCTGGACACATCCTCCTTTGCAGAAGAGCTCCCTGGAGAGAGAGATTTGGCCCACGTGGTGGAAATCTATGACTTTAAGCCAACACTCAAGACTGAGGACTTGATGTCCACCTTCTCTGACTACCAGTAAGTATTAAAGGTGGGGAGCTATGCTTGCCTGTCCCAGAAAGGAATCGTGAAGGTGGGTGTTGATGTCTGGGCTACTTGCTCTGAGGAAGGTCAGCCTCATGGCTCTGACTAAGGGAACAGAAGGTTTGGTGTTTGATTACTGACCCTTCCAAAAGCCCTAGACCCTGGCAAAGTTATGTGTGTGCACACCCTTGCTGGGACCATGAGGCCTTCCCATTTGCCAGCGGGTCACTGGGTCTACAGTAGCGTGGCAGCCATCCTAGCATTGATAGCTATTCTGAGCAGGTCCCATATACTCAGAAACAGGACTTCTTGCCTCCTCCAAATTCCCATAAATGCAACTTTCTGGTTCTTCTTTTTTCTTTCAAGTTTGCAGTTTCCTTTGTCTTTGCTTTACCTGTGTGGGCTTTTTAAAGGTTCTCTGTACCTGTACTGAAGGAACAGCTGAGGGGAGGCACTGTTTCCTTTTATCATCCATCTCTAACTATATGGCTACACAGGGCCACACTGACCCCTGTCAAGTGGGCAGTACCACTAGAGTTGCATGAATCCTATTTGGTATTATAATAAAAACCCGGAGCCAGATATCAGGAAAAGCTGAAAGATCAGAGCTAGAGAAAGAAACCACAGCCACTTCTCACCCAGCCCACTTTGCAGACCTGTCTCCACACATCCTCTGACCCTAACCCTCTCCATCCTCAGGGAAAAAGGAAAGTAGCAGGCCAAGGGAAGAGGGAAGCAGTCCCGCCTCCTCCAGCCTTATTTTTCTTTCCTCCCCCAGCTATCTCACTTCCTGGTTCAGCTTTCCTAGCGCTAGGATTAAAGTGGTGCAGTGTCCTAAGTACTGTGAGCTGAAGTGTGGGATCACAAGTGCTGGGATTAAAGATGTGTGCCACCACCCTCTGCCTCTGTTAGGCCTTGAACTCACAGAGATAAGGAACTCTGTCTCCTGTGTGTGAGATTAAAGGCATGGGTCACCACTCCCTTACCTTCATGGCTTGGCTCTGTGGGTGGCTCTGTCTCTGATATTTCAGACTATTTTTATTAAATATACAATATATCACCAGAGTAGGACCATTTCAAAAGTTGCTTCTAGAGTCTCCCAGGCACAAAGTCTACGATGGCTTCCTAGAAGGCCACCCAGAGCCATGTCCCCAATATGCTTGTTTGAACAATCTCCTCTGTTACCGGTTAGCTTTTTATCATCTCATGATGTCATAGCCCATGCTCAGTCCGGCTATGACAATGTCTGGGGAGCCTTCTTTACTCTTTGTTTAGGCCTCTATGAACCTTCCAGCACTCATCCTGTTCTAGATGCTGATGTTTACAGGGTGGCACTGGGTCTTTCTGGAGCTGACTTAATGCTCTGGTGTGAAATCATGCCAATGATTCTCTCTAATGAAGGAGATGGCTCTGTCTTAGGGTTAAGTTGGTGGGATCCAAGGGGAAAGGGTCTTGAGCACTGGCTTTTGTAAACTCCAGTGTCCTCTCTTCACACAGAGAGAAGGGATTCAAGATCCAGTGGGTGGATGACACTCACGCCATCGGCATCTTTCCCTGCCAGGCCTCAGGTAAGATGGCTTCCTGTTGGGCTCTGCTCTATCTCTGGCCTCCATTGAGAGCAGAGGGCCTGGGTTCCCTGAGTGGAGGGCCACCCACATCCAGGTATAGACTACCTTTAGCCCTTCGCTCAGCTCTCAGCAAGCCTGAACCACAGTCTAGGTGCTGGGGGCTATGGCCTGGGGAACTCAGGAAGTCTTTGCCTTTTCCTCTTTCTATTGGCAGTACTGAGGTGTTAGGATCAGTGACATTTACTGAACAGGTGGCATGGGCCAAGCCGTAAGTCCCTCCCCAAATTGAATGAAAGCTGTTGCTCTGGGTCACAGGTATTCAGCACAGGGTACAGACAGATGTTTTATTCAGCTTTCTCATCAGCCTCATTTGGGGGGCCTATTAGCTCCACCCCCACAATGTTAGGGTCTCTGTTGGACGACAGCCCTCTCACTGTGGAAGCTGAGGCACCATGCAGCCCCCTCACTATGACTGCACTGCTTCTTATTCCCTTCAGTCACTGTCCCATGCCGTCCCTGCCATCCACTGCCACTGTGGGTGTGCTTACAAGACACTCCCATTGTGAACCACGTGTACACATCAGTGCCTTCTGCACACCAGAGCTGGGAGCACCCTACTTGGGTTTGGCCTGGTCCTTGTAAAGTCTAAAGTTGAGGGTGGGGAGAGCAGAGGGAGTGATGGGAAGGGAGCCCCTGGGAATAGAGTAGGACAAAGGTCAAATGGCCACCGAGGACTACGGAAGAGTACATTTCGGCTGGGTATCTTAGCGTGTCTGTTGCTGTGATAAAACACCATAACCAAAAAGGAAAGCGTTTATTTGATTTATACTTTCACATCACTGTTCATCACTTAAGGAAGTCAGGGCAGGAACTCGAACAGGGCAGGATCCTGGAGGTAGAAGCTGATGTAGAGGCCATGGAGGATGCTGTTTACTGGCTTGCTCAGCATGGCTTGCTCAGCCTGCTTTTTACAGAACTCAGGACCACCAGCCCAGGGATGACGTCCTCCACCATGGGCTGAGCCCTCCCCTATTGATCACTAAATAAGAAAATACCTTCCAGCTGGATCTCATGGAGGCATTCCTCAACTGAGTCTCCTTCCTGTGCTGCCTCTAGCTGTGTCAAGTTGTCGCACAAAACCAGCCAGTATACTGGAGTAGCCTTGGCTGCCTCCCGGGCCTGCCGTAAACAGTATAGCAGGAGTGCATCATGCTGTCCTGATGTCATGTGCACCTTGACACCATGTTTACCAGTTGGTGGTGGGGGATGCAGGAAGTACTGGTGTCCCTGGGGATCTCGGGGGATAGAAGGAAAGACTGGTATAAACTCTGGCTTTCACAGGCAGAGCCTGCCCATCTTGCTGTGAGTATCTGAACACTGGGCTGAGGCACCATCTGACAGCACAGTTAGTGCCCACCATGCAGTTTTATAGGGGCCTGGGGTACCAGGTGACACTGTCAGCTTTAGTGAGCTAGATCAGGCAGAGCAGCTGAGACTGGATTTGTACAGTCACTGTGGCAGTTTGAAGGGATGCATATGATCCAGACTCCTGAGACTTCACCTAGCACCACAATCATCACAGATCTTCCTTCATTTCTCCAGCTGCTGAGGCTCTGGCCAAGGACTTCTCCGAGCTCAAGATCCGGCCGCTCACACAGGGAACCAAGCAATCCAAGCTCAGAGCCTTGCAGAGGCCAAGTAAGGGAAGCGTGACCTTCCTCAGGGAGGCTTGTGTGCTTTTGTGTGTGGTTTGCTTTCCCTTGGATTTCCCTGCTCTTCAAGAGCCTGGGCTACAGCAGCTATTGGGGCTCAGCAGCTAGCGGGGCTTACCTTCCCCTAGGCTGGAGAGGGCCCGGGTCAGCTATTATGTGAGTTTGCCTTCACCCTACACCTTCCTCTGATCTAGGAATAGCCCCATCTTCCGGCCAGAGGGCCATGCAGACTCCTCTTGAAGGGTAAAAAGCACTTGGGCCTTGGGATCAGCCCTAGATGGGACCTTAGTTCTGTTACTTAACCCTAGATGACCTAGGCAAGTCACTCATACTGGAACAAGATGCCAGCTGTTAGCTCCCTCCCTTTCCTCTTCCAGAAAGCATGGTGGGGCCTCTGAGAGGTCAGTTGCTATGATAGCAAAGGGGAGGTCTGTCAGAACCAACCATGCCACTCTGAATGGTCACATAGCCTTAGACTTCTTAGAAACAATGAATGTCTTGCCTTTATGTCCAGTGGTCCAGGTGTCCTGTTGTGAGCATTTCTTCCTAAAGGGCCTCACAGAATGAGGAGATACAGGACTAGTTCCTTTTCACTCTCACTGTACAGATGAACCAAGTTGACAGGAGGGGTCTGTTTGTGTCAGGTCCCATAAGGAAGCAGAAATACAGGTCTGGGGACGGGGCCCTCTTATAGCCACCTGAATGCTGGGCCAGAGCTGGGCCACAGCCTCTGCTCATACCATTAGACATGTGCTGACCCTCACCTGGCTTTCAAGGCTGCTCTGTCACCCAGAGGAGAGCCTCCCCTGGCCTTGAATCTGAGTCCCACCCTCTGGGTCTTCCTTTCAGAGCTCCTGCAGCTGGCGAAGGAGAGACCACAGACAGATTCTGCAGTGGCCCGCAGGCTGGTGGCCCGGGCCTTGGGGCTCCAACACAACAGAAAGAAAGAGCTGCCTGCTACCCCAAATCTCCTGCCATCTTGAGACCCCAGACCCAGCTGTCCAGACAAGGCCAGGCCCCAACAACACACAGGCCTTTACAGACCCAAGGATAGCCTCAGGCTCCACCGGAGCTGTTGTGGGCGGGGCATAGTAGGCTTTTGTTGATCTGGTCCCCGAAATTGAGAGGAAATAAATGTTTAAAGTTGTATTGGTTGCATCTGTGTGGTCTTGAGGGACACTAGTGGGTGCTGTTCTGTCTCTTACTGTGGGTCTCTGGTTACTGAACATCTATCTGGTCACCTTGCCTAGAGGATCCCATCTTCTGGGGCACTTGGGGAATAGGTGGTATTTGCTCCATGCCTCCTGCTCAGTATCCCCCTTGTCAGAAACCCCAGGTTGCCGTTTTGTGCTATAGGAAGCTGTGAGTGTAGCAGTACTTGGGTGTGATTTGTGGATGTGGATTACAAAGTAAGTTCCAACAAACCTGAAAGGTGAGATGTGAGCGTATGCCAAATGTTCTCCTCAGAAACGGGCCCAGGGACCTGCTCGTGGGACAGGCCAGTGCTCTCCTCACTTTGAGTCTTAGGCATAATATTGGAGGCACTGTGGCCCACTCTGGAGTTTGGGGTCATTGCTGATCTCAGGTTTGCTGGGGTCAGCATTCACTTAACACAGGAGACCCCCAGGAGGACTGGCACCCACTTCTGTTAGTGCACAGTCTTCCTTGGGAAGCTGCCCCGTGACTTAACTGTCCAGCCTGTTTTGGACACACTTCAAGTTTCAGTGAAGAACAACTGTTCAGATAAGCCACAGCTGACTCCTGCTACTGTTCAGATCTCTCAGATTGCTTCTTGGGGCTGCAGCCTGTACTGATAGAGCCCTCCAGATCACAGGGAACTTTGGAAAACACAGGGACCATTTCTGAAAGTGAAACTAAATATGTAGGAAGCTTTGGGTCCAGGGGCAGTGGTTCAAATGACACCTAGTCACGAATAAGGAACATTTCACTCCAGCCTACAAGTATGTATGTGTGGTGAGGTGGGTTGGTGAGTGTAACCCAGGATCCAGCTGATAGCACAGCTGAACTGATAACTTATGAGTGACATTCAGTGGACTGAACCATAACCCAAACAAACACACTGTTTCTCCTTGCACACTGTTTCTCTAGGTTGTTGGTCACAATAGCAAATACTTGCACAACAGTTACATAGGTGTAGACATAAATGGTCTTACTAATTAGGGTTGTGTGGATATAGATAAAAACAGTGTTATATATTAGGGGTGTGTGATGGCTAACTTTTATCATCAGCTTGACTGGATGGAAAGTCCCATGGAAAACACATTTCTGGAAGTATCTGTTGGGGCATTTCCAATTGGGGAAGGAAAACTCACCCGGAACATAGGCAACACTATGGCATGCGTTGGCATTGTGTTCCTAGACTGAGTGAGAGTGGGAAAGTCACGTGAGTGCTGGCATTCACTTTCCTGGTCCACTGAGATTTGAGTAAGCAGCTCCCTCTGCCTTTGGCTATAGTTTCAAACTGTTCCTGCTCTCAAACCATGTGCCTAAATCCTTCCCCTCCCCCCAAGCTCCTCTTGTTGGGTATGTGGTTGCAGCAACAAGCAGGGTAACACAAGTTGGACCCATCATCAGTGGTGCAGCAGGAGACGACACCAGGCCATTGTCATCAGCCTGAGGTTCCCTTAGCACTAGAGACCTCTGGGTCCTTGATTTTGTGACAGCGAAGAATTTTAAACGAGCCAGAATGAAGCAGAGTTAAAGTTTATTTAAAATATTTTAAATATAAATTTAAGTTACAGGGGATAAGAGGTGCTCAGGGAAAGGTGTCAGGCACACCTGAGGGCGGGGTGTGGGCTTCTCATAGGACAATAGTTCTTAACTAGCTACACACACAAGGGTTTGGAAGCCTTTGGTACTATTGATGGGTTTCTAAGTCTCACCCCCAGCCTCTTACCCTCTTTGGTAGTGGAATTATAGGTGGCTCCAGAGGTACCTTTGATAGGAATGAACCCTCATAAGATGAAACCTTCGGTTGTGAGGGTAGCAGAAAGTCTTGAGATACACTTTTTTTTTTTTTTTTTTTTTTTTTTTTACTTGAAATGGAGTTCCTGATGAAGCTCTAGGAAACTAGGTTTACAGCTAGGAAAGGAGAAAGGCCGTTTATACTTCAGAATTCCTTGAAATGCTTACTTGAAATATCTCTATGTAAAATGAATACTGTCTCTATATTAGCACCATTCACAATGTTATCTGTGTCTTCCATCCCCTGGGAGTCTGTAATGTATGTCTTGCTATTATTGTATTTATATTGTGGCTATAATTGCATAGAATGCAGACGTTGGTTTAACGTCTGTGATAGGTAACCTTGATTGTCACCTCAATGGGATTTAGAACCACAGAGAAACACACTTCTAGGTGGGTCTAGGAAGGTGCTTCCCGAAGAGGTTGAATAGGATAGGAAGGCCCACATTAACACTAGTAGCACCATTCATTCCTGGGGCGGGGTTGGCTGGCTGACTACAAAGGGGAGGGAATGGAGCAGCTGCATTCACCAGTCCGCTTCCTGACAGTGGATACAATGTAGCCAGCTGCCTCCTGCACTTGCCAGCCTGCCTTTCCCACAACGATGGACTGTAGTCTTAAACTATAAGCCCAAATTAACCTTCTCTTCAATTGTCTTTGTCAAGTATTTGTCATAGTAATGAGAAAAGTAACTAATACAAGATTAGCACTGTGAGTGGGGACACTGATGTGATAAACATGGCCATGGAGTTCTTGAGCTTTGAGGATAGGTTTGAGGGGGGATCTGGAAGATCTGGGACCTTGCGGCCCGGAAAGCCCCAGAGTGCTGAGACAGACCTGAATGGGTTATTCTGGTGGGAGTTTGGAAGACTAGAATGCCAAGAGAAATGTGGACATTGAAGGCCTGGTCCCTGAGGTTTCAATGGGGCTCTGGGACTATCTGGTTATCTGGAACCGAGCTAGAGGCCAACTACGTTATAACGTGGCAGGACTCCAGCTGCATCCGCCTGTGTTTTGAGCACGGGAGTGAGTCTGAAGAGCGATGGACTAATTTGTTTGGCAGAGGATGTTCTAAAATGGGATAGCATTTCGGCTGTGATATGATTCTGCTTACTGCTCTTATCCAGGCACATAGTAAAAAAAAAAAAAAACAAAAAAAACAAGTGGAGTGGAAAGATATAGAAAAATGTGTGGTTGGGTAAGGAAAAGAACACGTGTTTAAAGCAGCTGAGAAAGGCAGGTGCTGAGAAGGTGGGTACTGAGAAAGCAGCTGTAATGGTTAAAGAGCACATTGCCTTACATGTGTGATGTCCTGGGTTTCATCCCCAGCACTCTGGAGGTGGAAGCAGGTCAGGAGTTCAAGGTCATCCTCAGCTAGATAGTGAGTCTGAAACCAGACACCGCATGCCTCTGCTGCAATGCCTTCTTTGCCACGACGCACCGGGTCCTCAAACCATGAGCCGAAATAAAGCCTTCCTTAAATTGATTTTGTCAAGAAGTTTGTACAATGAGAGAGAAAAAAAAATACTACTTAATAAAGAGGTCTTGATATTCAAGTTTTCCAGAAATGACTTAAGAAGGGGGAAATGGAATCTGGCGTGACCACCTCTGTGGTTGATAAGTTCATACTTGGCACATTTCCAGCAGAGAATGATCCATCTACTCAGAGTGTGATGATATCACACTTAGAGTACCCCAAAATTTGGATGGGATAAGCTGCGCATAGCTTGCCAGGTCCCACAGTCATGTGCCAAAGCTCTGCCTCTGAGGCCTCAGTACAGGGACACGCAGCAGCGCCTGGTGAATGGAGGAGTAGCTTTCTTCTCAGCTGGATTTGGCTAGCCAGGAGATGGCCATTGGTATTCCCCCTGGGAGTCACTATCACCTGAACTCGGTAGGTGGCCATTAAGTCAGTTTTCTTTTCATTTTTTTTTCCTTTGGTTTGTTTCTTTTTTGATACAGAAGCTCAGTCCAATGAAGGAAGTGGAAATCTCGTGGCAATCCCCCTGCCTCAACCTGAGTGAGCACCGGGATTCTAGGCATGAGCCATCATGCCTGGCCCAGGGGCTTCTTTACTGCACAGAGAGCTGATTATTTAGAAGTCCACTGAAGTGTTCAAACTTCTGTTCAGTCTCCTCACTGAAGGCTCCACCTGGAGAGCAAGAGTCAGGGAGACACAGAATTAGATACACACTCAGCTGTGACCCCCCTGAGCACTACCCAGGATGGTACTAATAAGCTCTAGGGTCAGAAGTCAGCAGGTACTGTGCCAAACTTAGGGTGTTTAAATAGACACAGTGCCATCACGAGTGAGGCCTGTCACATGCCCAAAACTGCCTTCCTTCTTGTTCATCAAGAAAAATACTCTTCATTGATAATGAGGCAGGAGAGTGCTTTGCAGCAAAACCCAATACATAGAGCCCATGAACTGATGCCTACACAGTTGGGGGTCACAGGATCAGTGGGTTGATGGCTTTAGCTCCAGCCCTTATATAGACCTGGAGTCTGCTTCGGCTAGGCCAGCTAGTTCTGCACCACCCTTTCTCCTTGACCAGGTCTGGCTGTGAATACCCAGTCCCCACCCAAGCCTTCAAGCATCTCTGGCTTTCTTTCTGAACTAGGAATCTGATGCTGGCTCCACTCCCAGATTCTCCCAGATTAGCTGCCTCTGGTTCCGGGAGAAAGTACGTCAGCAGTGTCCTGTGTTCTAGCCTCTTGAGGAGGGTGGGGCTGCTGTGGGAAACTTACCGACGTGACAGTTGTACATCCAGATGCGGTAGCCATCATAACGACTCCTGCACTTCATGATGTTGTTAGAGAAATCCGATTCTGGTACCTCATAGTTGGGGTTAATGACAACCTAAAGAGGATCAAGTCAGGATGTTGCAAATCCTCTACTGACCATCCTCCACCCCAGGGCAGAGGCTATGTGCCCTTAACAGAGGCTGTGGCAAAATGAGGCTAACTGGGTCTGAGGCTGTAACCTGGCCTGGTAGGGGTCACTCTGGAAAGACTGTGTCTGGCCTGTCAACCACAACCTACCCAGGCCATGTGCATGTGGCACTGCCCATTTAGACAAATTAGTAAATGTCCCTCTCTGAGATGGCCTGGTTTTTCTTTGGTTTCTCCCTAAAGCCTAGTTGTCTCCTCAGCAACATGGGATGGTAGCACCTCCCACGCTAAGGTGCAGACAGCTCCCTGCCCATTCTAGCATCCCTGAAACATGGACATGAGTGCATCCAGTTACAACCTGGGCTCAAGTCTGGTTCTTGGGGTGGGTATAGTCCCTGTAGGAGCAGGGCTGGGGTGAATTGTGTGATCTTCACAGTCCTCCCCACACTCACATCCGAGGTCCTAAAACCCAGGAGCATATGAAGGAAGTGGATTGAGGTCTCTGCATCTCGAGGAGATGAAGCAAGGACCCCAGAAACTCATCTGCTCATCCATGCCTGCCTCTGAGTCTGTGCACCCCTGGCTACTCCCTCCCTTCAGAGTCCTCTTCCAATCGCTATTGTCTGTCACACAGTAAGCTCTATTGTCTGTCACAGAAGCGAGCTCTTGTGTCCTGTTGACTTATAGTCTAGGACATCCACAGCTCTGTGTCAATAGAAACACTGGCATATTCCCAAGTCCACCCATTTATTGGTTGTACTGCTTAGGGGACAAGAACACCACATAGAGACTTTGTGACCATTTGCTTAGCTGTGACATGAGGATTCTAACAGTGTCCCTTCACTAGGAGAGTCAACGGGTCAATGCACTTCCTGGGCAAAGGTCAGCCTGGGCTATCAGAGACTGTTAAGCACTTTTAGCAGATATAATGATACACATTCATCTGCTGAGTAGCAGCAGTTATCAACATGAGCCACCAGACACTGCATCTATGTCCATAGCCTTGGAAGTCCATTCTTTAAATATGGCTGTCCCTGTTCCCAGGCCTGCTGTGGTTCTAGGCTTGGCTTGTGGCTAGAAAGTGCTTGGCTGTCTACTTTTCAAAGCTGACCCTTTCAAAGCATCCTGCGGTTACTTCTCTGCAGGTGTTGGCCCTTTAAGGGAGTGTCTAGCCATAGGGACTGTAGGTTAGATCAGAGGCTGGCTGAATTGCCCACTAGGAATGCTTTCAAGGCAGAACCACCCAGTTCTGGTCACATACTTTGCCATCCAACAGGGCAAGGGCTGGAAAATGGAACACATGGGGATATGTGGCAATGAAGCCTGTGTAGGCAGGAATGCAGCCATGTCGCTGGAGAAAACTGGGATAGTGTTTCTCTCCCCTGCCACATGGGCCTGACTGGAGTATATCACAACTGTCTGCAGGAAGCTGGACACCAGGGCTCTCTGGCTCTTCCTTGGGGAAGTCTCCAGGCCAGAGTGTCCTTAGTTTGACTATCTAGCCTCACAAATTCATTTTATGTGCACTGAGATGGTCCTTTTGTAGATCCTCCTTAGGAAGTAAAATCACACAGTAGAACATGCCAAAGCAATACTGAAGATCAGAGGGAATCAGGATGGTGGCTGAAGGGAAGCCAGAGATGTGGAGTGCCTAAGGTTTATGGAACCAATCCCTAGACTCAAAGTCTAAATTAGCTCACAGATACATTTTGATTTCAAGCTCCTGTGATTAATTGAATTATATATGACTATCTCTACATCTTGGGTTCCATTATGGGCTCCCAACATGCCCTGCAGACCCAGTATCACTCAGGCCCATGTGCCTCATGTATAATGCTTAACAGATAAGACGTCCTTGAGTGTGGCTCCCTGCCTCGCCTCATGAATCTTGTTTCTGGACACCCACAGGAAGGCTGATGGAATAGCTTCTCATCCACCTCACCTGGAACAGGTAGTCTCCAGGGGGCACATCGGTGATGTCTATCCACTGGCAGTCAATGTCATGGCGGTACATGTCCCAGCAACCCATGGTGATACCTTGTTCTCCAAAGTTGGCACACTCGTAACTTTTCTGAATGTCTGTAGGTGGGCAGAGAAGAGCATCACTATATATCTATAGCTCCCACCTCACTTCTTCTAGTTCCCAAGCCTCCCAGCTCTGTTCCATCCCATCCTTCCCATATGGTTTCTGATACATTCTCATTTCAGCAGAAACCTCTCATTCAATTTCCTATCTACATGCCAGCATTCCCTCCAAGCCTGGTTCAAGGTCGTCTTCTCCACAAAATGCTCCCTGACCAATCTGGACTATGCTGGCAATCCTGTGAAATCCTCATCCTGGAGTAGGGATGAGTGTTGTGGTGATTTGAGATATCTGTTTACTGAGGTCCCCTCATCTTCCCTAGACCATCAGCAACTAGACCGTGGGCTGATATCTCATCTGTCTTCTTGGTCCCTCATAGATTTCCTGTACACAGTAGGTGGTCAAAAACGATTTTCTATGTGATTTCATGATGTCAGCAGTGGGCCACGCCAGCATCTAGAACCTCATGTGGGAAATCTACCTAGAGGACAGATATCTGTCCTGAAAAATTCCTTGGTGTGTCCGAGTGGCAAATATACTATCAGACAATCACAGTGAGGTGTGACAACCTCCCTAAGGTCGAATCAGAATGGTATGTGCATGGGGGTCAGGGAGAGGAGCTGAGACGTCACAGGGCTCTATAGCCTAACAGGGGAGAAGAATCTAGTACAGAGACACCAGGAAAAGTGGTGTGTGGAAAGCAGAGAGGCAGAGGCATATGAGTCAGGCTTGAGTGACCAGACCTCATCTGGAAGCCATTCGACCTTCTCCCTGCCAGTAAGAACAACTCTGGGGCATGGATGACTTTAGAACCACTTTCCCAGCCCTAATGTATAGCTACCAAAGGCCCCAAAAGTTGGCAAACAAAGGCCACGTTTGTTTGATCTAGCAGTGGCCAGAGTAACATGGAGAGGTCTGGCCTCCACCCACATGGACTGTGTTTACTCCTGTGGGAGTGTTCAAAGTCCTGTGAAGCCCCAACCTTCCCCTTCAAACATACCTCCTTCACACTCCGTGTCCTCCAAGCAGAAACTGGCCTTGTGGCCCTCAGCCACTTTGGTGCCATTGAGACTCAGCAGGTCATAGTACGTGAACACTTCCATGCTGTGGTAGTGCCTGGGAGCCAGAAACAAGGCCCTATGTTAGTGTCTGGAACCATGGCTGCCTGGAAGGAGCTTCCTAGCAGGTGATTTGCCTCTGAGGGAACCTCAAGACAGCAGGGACCAAGGGTGGCAGGGAGAGAGAGGAAGAAGAAAGGGAGAGAAGAGAAAACCAAAATGAAGATAGTAACTTCTGGGCAGGGGTGTCAGACATTTGCCATGCCTTGGTCCCCTCATCAGGAGTGGGAATGACATAGCTCAGTGGGTGGAATGTTGCGGGTATCACTGAGTCCAACTGACAGCACAGTGTCTGCGATTTCATCATCTCAATACAATAAGCTTTTTAATACTCAGGGACCTTCCTGAGTGCCTAGCTGGCTCTCGGTCCATGCCCTCATGGGATCTTTCTCCAGATTTGCTATTGGTGTAACAAATGCCCATGTATTAAAAGCTTCTCTCCTGTGGAGGGTGCTAGTGGGACACTATGGGCTATTTGGAGGCTCAGACTATGAGAGTCTTGGGTGACTGGGACCATGCCTTCTAAAGGGATTTCAGGACATAGTCCCTTCTTTTCTCTGCTTTCTGGCTTCAGGTGTGTTTACTCTTTGAAAGTCCCTACACAGATACGATACCAGCTGCTGCCCTTGGACATCATGGCTTTGAGCCTTCAAAACTGTGAGCTGAACAAACCTTTCTAAATTAGTTTCCTCAGATTTTTTTTTCTACGAGAATAAAACTATTACAACAAACTAATTTTTGAGATCACATTAAAAAAAAAAAGTCAGAATAGAAGGAAAGGGGTGGGTAGAAGCCACAGAGAAAAAAAAGTCACTAAGAAATAGGGCATGTGCCCAGAGAAGGGAACACATGTACCCTAGTGATGTGTGTGCACTCTGGTGTAGGGGAGGAGACCTGGGCTTGGCCTGAGAGCCCTGGGAAGGGTGCAGCAAGCCCATTTCCTCAAAATGAGCAAAGCAAGCAGAAAGTGGACAGATAAGGACTGTTTCTGGGATGGAGACTGGGTGGTTCTCAGAGGGATATGGCTGCAGCTCCGGAAAACATCTCTGGGGTTCTAGAAGGGAGCTAGCTGAGGCAGCACATGTACAAGCCCAGTGCAGTTCCCGTGGCTAATTGTTTTGTCCATACTGTCACTTGAGCAAAATTGAGAGCAGATGTCCTGAAGAATGACACATCTGGTTCAGGAATAACAAGGAAAACAGTGCTACTGGGGGGCGGGGTAGCTGATGGGTTTCCAGAATCATCCATTATGCAGGACAAAAGGTATCAGGATGGCTTCAGCCTCAGTTCCACCTACCATGTGTGTGTCATACTTGTAACTATTCTAACATACTCATCTCCACCATTGTGGGGACATTTAGTAAAGAAAGCTTCTTAAGGCACGGAGGGGTGGAAGCGCTGGCTTTGTTTATGCCCAGCCCAAGTTTCCTCTTTGGTAAAGTAAGAATAGTACTGACAATTTCTGGGGTGATGTAGGGACCAATAAGATAAATGACACAGAGCTGGGGTGCAGTTCAGTTGTTAGAATGCTTGTCTAGCATACAGGAAGCTTTTGGTTTGATCCCCAGTACCACATAAACTAGGCATGGTGGTCTATGAACCCAGCACTGAGGAGGTAGGAACAAAGGTATCACAAGTTCATGGTCATCCTCAGTTGCATTAAGTGAGTCTGAGGCCAACCCAGGTACAGGAGAACCCATCTCAAAAGAATAAATAAATAAATAAAAGGACAGAGACACAAAAGAGCCCAGATGAGGCTATAACAAAGGATGCTGTCAGCATTGGCTAAGGTCCTTATTGTGACTCCACCCATCCTCAGTCACAGCTGGAGTATTCAAGGCTCCTGGGGTTCTGTCAGCCTGACTGTTGGTGTAGCAGTCTGGAGCTTCCCCCACCACGTGTGCAGGGGAGAAGACAGCAATGGAAAGGGTTTTCGGAGAGGAAATGAGAGACTCTTTTCTTCCTCCCGAGTTTGTTCATGCTATATAAATAATGTCAGAGGTTGCTAAGTTGGGCTTCCTTGGGTCATTCATGTTTCTGGGTAAAATGGTACTGGGCCAGGGCCAGCGGACAGCCCTTACAAGGAACATTTTGTCGCAGCAGAAGTGATGACTTTGAGGGAGTCTATTTTGGCTCCCTGCAGGGAGCGGATGAGACATGAGGTCTGACTCACGGAATGAAAAATGTCTGCTCCCTCAGAGAGGGGTTTATGTGACTTGCCGACCAGCTGGAAAGATTGCAGGCAAGTCCGTTTATGTTCCGTTGTCTAAACAGGATTTAGATGGAGCCACAGACAGACTGTTGTGAAGCGGCCTCCTGTGGTCAAGCCTCCTTCAGTCTGGATTTTAGCTTAGGTTTTCCTCCTGAGAATGAGCACTGGGAGGAAACCATGGACTTTATGGCCCCCTGACTCTCTGTCCTGGAGCTTTCTTTTATCTTACAGACACAGCTAAAGGCCACATGTCCCTACTAGGTCTGAGGTAGAAATGGGAACCATCTAACCTGCTCAGCTCTGGAAGTCCTTGTAATTTATGTAAAATGAAAGTTGGCTTTTACTGCAGGTCCCCAGGGCTCTGTGTCCTGAGGCTTGGCACTTCCAGGTTATGTCACACTGGATGGAAATGTAGACTGAAGGACAGATATGGCATGTTCAGAGGAGACTACACATATTGACATGCTGTCTCTATAGATTGAGGGAGATGCACTTGGGTGTTTTCCAGTCTTGTCAAGGACCATCATAAAGACAGGGGTCCTTCTGTGGGAACTAGCTTGCCATCCACATGTGTCAGGCCTACTGTGCCAAATGAGGGGCCGCTAACTGGTTCAGAGGCCTCATTACATCTGTGGATTCTGACCCTGGGGCCTAGTAGGCACATAGCAGAGGCGGGCTGGCTGCATTGACATTCCCCTTTCACATCTGAGTCATGCTTGAATCCAGGGGCTATAGTCTGTGCTGGGGTCCATTCCTCTCTTTCTCCAGCTCCCTCCACTCCACCCCACCCTGCCCTGCACTAATGTGTGTGTCTTCAAGAGCATAGCTCCGCTCCTCATTGTAGTGTTAGCGAACGTGGAAGTGGCCATTTCCCCATTCACATTCATCTGAGCCAGGGTTCTTGTCCTGCTTGGCTCCGTTCATGGTTTAGAATGTCTATAAGCATGCTAAAATTAACTGTTTGTGAGCTGAGGAAGGGCCATGCTCCCAAAAGCCCCTGCAAGGGACCCAATGGAGCCTGAGGAGTCCCAGACACAGTCTCATGTTTATAATCCCAGCACTTTGGAATCGGGGGAAAGAAGATTGGGAGTTCAAGGACAGCTTTGGCTAAATAGAAAATCCAGGGTCATTATTGTCTCCGAAAATGTAATAAAACAAAACCAGCGAGCCTGGGGATGTCTCCTGGAGCTCTGGAGACTGAGTGTACATGTGCAGCTCTCATGAAGATTCTTGGATCTAGAGGTCATAGTTATATACCTGTGCCTACAATGTCTGTCTCTCATCAAAACTGTGCCGTGCTACGTTAGTTAAGAAGATATGGGGCTGGTCCCTGGGCACAAGGAGAGAAGAAAAACTATCCAAGGTCACTGACCAAGGACACAATGCAACTGAGAGAACAGCCTTGAAGGTGTTACTTCCACATGCAAACGACAAGAAACCAGGGGTGCCTGAAGAGGATCATAGGCTTCACTCATGCTCTTCTCTACCCTCCCCTCTCAAATCATTGGTGGAATCATTGGTAGCCAAAGGAGAAAAAAGACCACAGGAAAAGTGAGGAGGGAGGGCTGGAGTCCCTGGGATGCCAGATCACACTACTGCCATGATGTCACCATATGACTATTGTTAGAGCAGAGACTGATGGTTCTGAGGGTAAGCATATGGTCCTTGGAAATTCCTACCATGTAATCTTGGGTGGGCCACCATATGCAGGGCTGGGATGCAATTACCTTCCACTTATAGAGCCATAGGAAGCATCAGCCCCTGCTCTCCTGGCTTCCCACCACACAATCTCTAAGGGAAACCAGGCACTAAGACTGTCGAGACTTTAATTCTACTCTAATTTATACCCTGGCAAAGATAAAGTGATTCCTCAGATTTTAGGCTACTTACAAGATTCAGCTAGTTATTTCAAAGGAAAAATTAGAAGCTTAAATAAAATCATAGCATTTTATTTTGGAATAGGTTGTACACCCTATCCTCAAAATGATTTAAATGTGAGCAGGTCATGATTTATGGCATGAAAAAGAAACAAAACCTAGGGAGGTGTCTGGTGAAAGTCTGGAAGAGCTAATAGGGAGAGCAGCATATTTTAGAGCTGATGGGCCCAGCTGAGACCCCTGAACTGTAATTTCTTACGTTATCTTGAACAGCTATATGGAATTCAATATGGACCTGTTAATTGGAATGGCCCAAATGTGAATGCATTTGCCTCTGATGGGATTGCAGCCTTAGAGCTTATGGAAGCTAAAAAGGGGCTTCCCAGGCTCTGATGTGCAGACCTGTGGGGGTCCTGCTGAAATGCAAATGGATTCATTGATCTGCAGCCAGCTCTGGCATTCAGCATGTCCAGATATCACTGTAATGGTAGATATACCCACCCAGGGATCTCACTTTGAAAGGCAGGGATCTAGTATAAATGTTTCCTGTCATAGATGGGATATTTAAGTTCAGAGAACAGATCTACTAAGAGTTTATGGACCTCTAGAGGAGGGATTCATAGTGGTAGAGACAATAGCTTCTTTTCCAACAGTATGTCTGCAGTGTACCTACCTGTCCAGGCTGAGGACAAAATGTGACCAAGCAGTGACAGTGGATTCTGGATTGGATTACAAGTTAAGAAAAGCAAAGAAAAAATAGGAGGTCCTGGTGGCTTCCCTAGGCCCTGGTGGGACCGGCTGTAGGATTTCCCACTATTCTTCTGTTCTGATCCAGTCTTTGCAGCACCTGGATCACAGTCACAGATGAGCCCGAAGGGAGCCCACAAGTCCCAGCAATGTGGCCCAACTGGCCTAAGGCTGCTGCTGGTCAGGTACTTGGGCTTAGCAGGCTTGAAGCAGTTCTCATAACTCTGAGTCCTGGGGCTCCCCGTCTTCCTAGAGATATTACAATACCGAGGAAAGAGGATGACCAAGGGAGATTTGAAATGGCAGTGAGGGAGAGGAATCGTTAAAAGTACAACCTTGTGTATGCAAATACCATAATGAAAGCCATTACTTTGTAAGCTAACTTTAAATTTTAATTAAAAAAAATCTCATGCTGGTATGCAAAATATATTTTTATATGGATGGAGGGCCTAGGCCTGCAGATGTAAGTTTCCTGTAGGGTACAAATGTATTGTCTATGCACATGGAAACTGCAGACTGTAAGTTTGCTGGCACTCAGATCAGCAGGTCTCCTGGGGTCAAAAGCACTGGAGGCGGGGACTCAGCAAAAGGAGAGGCAGCCAGTGAGCTGGGAGTGAAGAATGACTTCCAGAGATATAGATTACTCATTTGCCTAGATCTTGGATTGTTGGCCTTCTTGAGGAGACTCTGGCATTCTAGATCCCTGGTCTGGGGACTGAAGAACACCAGGCTGGGTAACTGACTGACCAATGGAGATATGACTTACCTGTGGCAGTCATGCCAGATCCATGCATGGCGGCCATTCTTGGGGCGGAAGTCAGACTGGCCATTGTTGTGGATCTGGGAGGAGAAGCGTAGAAGGCGACGGTAGCCTGTGGTTGGGTTGGTGTTGGCAGCGGAGGCTGACAGACAGTTCTCCTCCATGGCACATTGCAGCAAGAACATGGGCCTGTCCTCCAGATAGGCAGTCTGCTGCACAATCTCAGCGTTAAGCACCAGGTCAGGTGCAGCTGGGGAAAACAGAAACGGGTCACAGACAAGAAACCAGCCCTGAGAAAGCTGCCATCATTCTACATGTCCTTCTGGAGCTAAACTACGTGCCCTCCATGTTACCTTCCTGTCAGCCCCACTGATACTTTCTCTTTTCCAGAAGTCTTCTGAACCCCTCCCCTTCAGTTACCAGCATGGGTGGACAAAATGCTGACACATATATGGGTGACAGACACCCATGGGCTCTGTAGATCACTCTCTTTACTTTTAAGCCCCTCAGACTTTTCATAATAAAAAACAATAATAAAAGAGACACCACTCAACCTTGGTTTGACTGTCTCTCATCCAGCATGCAGGGGGATTTATGGTCTACTAATGCCATTCTCCTCAAAACACATGTTGACTGTTGATGTTTAAACACTGTAGTATCCATTTTTATGGTTCTATAATATTTAATTCACCATTCGCTTCTATCTTTTAGGGAGGCAATACCTTGGCTGCTTAGAATTTTTCAATTGAAGGCAAATCTGTGATTAACATGCTATAGTCAACCTGCACCTAAATTTTGTGTGTGTGTTTAGAATATATCTCTAACAGAGACATTTCCAGGGAAAAAGCAGCATGATTTTAAAACTTTGATGCATATTGCCAAACTGTCTTCTCACAAGTTTTTCCTGTTTCCTTTCATCACAGCATGGCACAGAGAGAATGCTGTCCATGTTGTTGGGGATAGAGGAAGGAGTCCTCTTTCTACAGATGTGAACAACAGGGTTCCTGTGAGACATGGTGCGTACAGCATACATTTCAGAGAACAATTCACAACACTGTCCCAGGCCTGGCTTCACAAACTATGGATCGAGAGCCCCATATGAAGTTGTGGAAGTGAGTGTGGGGGGGTCTTGAAAATTTTGGGAACAATAAAAGGTTTTCAAATACACACAATGGTTGAGAATTAATTAGATAAAAATGCATAATGAGGCAGCAGTGTTTTGGCAGTGCCTGCCCATGATGCATTGTGTTACTTCACCACAGCCTTGATTCTGAACACAGAGCAAGCACCTTTTACTTTGTGCATGTCACATATGCGACACCAACGAACACTGCCCAAACACTTCAGCTCATAATCACGATTTCCATATGTTATGATTTCCAGTGCTTCTGCTGTCCATAAGAGTTCTTGAAGAAATGTGGTTCAATTATAGGAAACAAAGGCTTTTAATATTTTTCTCCCATCATTTCTTTGCAAATAAATGTTACATCAGTATATCTTTAGTTGCATTGTGTTAAAACATCTCACTTCACAAAGTGCTGTTTGAGATGCGGACATAAATTTCATTCCTAAAAAATGTTAAGTTTGGTTTGGGATTAGAATAGATTTTTCAATCATCTCTGAAGCAGCCCTAAACATATTGTTGTTTTGTATTATGTAGTTATGCAAATAGTGTTTTTAGCATGGACAATTATAATATCAAAGTACTGATCAACTCTTACTCATCAAAATTTATTTCTTTATGCAAATACAAAAATTATGCCCATCTTAACAGTATGTGTGCTGGCTAGTCTTTATGTTAAATTGATACAAGCCAGAGTCACTTGGAAGAAGGAACCTCAATTGAA
>PVIH01003860.1:72322-151517 GCA_004025045.1 Sigmodon hispidus
TTTTTTTTTTTTTTTTTTTTTTTTTTTTTTTTTTTTTTTTTTTTTTTTTTTTTTTTTTTTAAACTTTATTTATTATTCATTTATTTATTTGCCTTGGTGTCTGCATGGAAGTGGAACTACAGACAGTTGTTAGCTGCCATGTGGGTGCTGGAAATCGAACCCGGGTCCTCTGAAAGAGCAGACGGTGCTCTTAACCGCTGAGCCATCTCTCCAGCCCCCAGGCCTTGGGTTTTATAAGAAAGGAGGCTGAGCAAGCCATGAGGAGCAAGTCAGTAAGCAGTACCCATCCACGGCCTCTGCATCAGCTCTTGCCTCCAGGTCCCTGCCTTGTGTTTTCTTACCTCCCTCAGTGATGGATTTATCGACTTTTAATTGAAATAAATCCTTTCATCCTTAAGTTGCTTTGGGTCATAGCAATAGAAACCCTAACTATAAAAGTTTAATTTCATCTTTAATAAATGCCAAAACTATGTACATACAAAAGAACCCTTGTTAAAATAAATGTGTTTTATTATCAGCAAATGTTTGATTTGTGTACCTATTTTGTAACCTACAGAGTTAAGTTATTAAAAATGTCTCGGGTGTCTTGAATGGAAAGGTTTAAAAATACTGGTCCTCTAGGACTGATTTCCAACAGATGTAGAAATCTCACTTCCTGACTGTTGCACGTTGGGCAGGTTAGTTTTAATTATCAGCTTGACAGAACCTTGAATCACCTGGATAGGGGGAGGGGCTCAGCTGATTTCCTAGATCAGATTGGCCAGTGAGCATGTCTGTCAGGGCTGGTCTTATGGTTAAGTGGTTCAGCCCATTGTGGGTGGTTCCATTCTGGAGTTAGTGAGTAGGAAGGGTTGGCAGGGAGCAAGCATGCAGGCAGCATGAGTACATTTGTCTCTTTCTGCTTTGGCCATGGTTGTGATGCTTTAAGTTCTTGCCTTGATTTTTCTGCAATGTTAAGAGTATAAACTGGAATTATGAACCAAATGAACACTTTTCTCCTGTGTTACTTTTCATCAGGATACCTCATCCCAGCAGCAGGCATGAAACTAGAGCCTAGGTAAGCATCTCAAGAGAGAATGGTCTGGAGCTTTGCATCCCCAGTGGTTTCTTGACCATGCACATGGGAGCATCTCCTGTTTATTCCCAGAACTAGCCCCATACTTCTACAAGTTCTTGTTTTAAGTAGTCAACTAAGCTAATATCTGTATCTTGCTAAAATATTTTGTGGTTTCATATCTGCCTTACTTGACTCTGCAGAGAGATCCACTGGCAACTTGAGTACTCTGCAGATGACCTTGCCTCCATCTCTGGGTCTCAGTGAACACCAAGCTCACTGGCATTTAGTGGAGCTGGCAGCCTTTAGTGAGCAAATCCACTCAAACGAATAAGGTGAGGAGTAGGTAAGGAAGGTATCCAGGTGGGATGTGGCCAAAGAGGGAAAGACCTCTGTCAGGAGATTTGATCAGCTGCAAATACTTTCCTTCAAGAGCATGTCATGTGCGCCAGTGTCCAGTGCCCAAACTTTCTCAACAATGGTGTGACTCTGTCAAGGTATTGATTTCCTGGTTAGCGATGAGGACCTGGTTTCCTGGCCATTCTGAGCTGGACTGAGTAGAGAGGTATCCATCAGGGCTTCTCCTCTGAGAGGAGGTTAGCTTCCCTTGAACTCAAGATAGGTTAACTACACATGGTTTACACTCGGCTTGGTAGCCTAGAGGTGACTAGGCAGACACAGAGGTTTCAAATATTCTAGGAACGGATATAGATATCTTGGGTTCAAGTGCAATAGGAACGTTTGCAACTGAACAGGAGAGTGGAAGTGGAGGCAGCATTATGTTGGCTTGGGAGAAGAAAATCAAAGAGCCATGTGCCTTTCCCCGGCCCACATGGGAGTCTGCATAATATGGAAGGTGGTCAAGTGGCCACATACAGTAATGGTGGGGTAAAAGAAAATGCAGCTGAAAAAAAAAATGCTGAAAGGTAAAAATGAAGATGGATTGTATGTGTAAGGCAGTGACAGTCTACTACCTAGGAACAAAGGATTCAAATATAGGAGCCTATGGGGCCACTCTTATTCAACCTACCATGGTGGGAAGACCTACCCTGAATACGGGTGACACCATTCCATGGGCTACAGTCCTGAACAACCTGAAAAGGAGAACTCTGGCATTCATCTCTCTCTACTTCCAGATTATGGATGTTATGTGAGCAGCTTGTCTCCTGTTCCCTTCCTGATGGACTGTATCCTCAAAATATTAGCCAAAACAAACTATTCTTTCTCAAGTTGCTTTTCTCATGGAACTTGTGGTTGTTTGAATATAATTGGCCCCCATTAGCTCACTAGGAGTGGCACTATTAGGAAGTGTGGCTTTGTTGGAGTGGGTGTGGCCTTGTTGGAGAAAGTGTGTCACTGTGGGAGGTGGGCTTTGAGGTCTCATATATGCTTAAGTTATGCCCAGTATCTCAGTTCACTTCCTGTTGCCTGCATGTCAAGATGTAAAACTCTCAGCTCCTTCTCCAGCACCATGTCTGCCTGCACAATGCCACCATGTTCCACCATGGTGATAATGGACTGAACCTCTGAAATGTAAGCTGGCCACAGTTAAATGTTTTCCTTTATAAGAGTTGCTGAGGTCATGGTTTTTCTTCACAGCAATAGAAACCTTAACTAAGACAGTACTAAAATGAGCAATACACATTCCTTAAACTAACCTTTCCATGTTTCCTCTTTACCATGGCCTTAGCCAGGTTCTGTGGATGGGGATAGGCATTGTTTGTCCCTTTGACTAGAAACCACTGGCTCTCCTGAGCATACGCTGTGAGACCCCAGAGTCTGAGGATGAGTAACTGATGGTTCCCCGGATTCCTCTAGAACCAGGAACAGGTGGGAAGAGTGAGAAGCAGCCATTAGAATGTCTTACTCTCTGAGCAGGCGACTCCAGCACCGAACCGTACCCCACCCTCAGGGCAGGTCACCTCCTCATCATGGCGGCAGTGAGCTAGGGATAGCTCTGTTCCTGAGCACTTCACTCCACTCATGACTACTTTGTTGGTGAAGACATTTCCATGCCAGTACCAGGTCTCCTGGAAAAATCAACCAAAAAAGTCACTAGTATGTCACCTTGTCCATGGCTTCACAAAAACCTCAAAGTTTTATGAACCCATTTTTCAGATGAAGACAGGTGAGGCACAGAGAGCCATGTGAATAGCTGGTAATGGAATAACAGCATTTACTAGTAACCCTGGGTTTGCAGGAGAGGAGAAATCCATTCACATATGCCAATAATTGGCTGTCTTATAAAATTCAACTTCTGGATTTAATTCTAGGAAAAGCATGGATGCTGACCAAGGAGCCCCAGGTTTATGACACTGAGATTAATTAAGCTCTCTCTAATAACAGAAATTCAAAACGCTGTTAGAATGCACTCTTCCAGTTCAAGAACTGCCCAGTAGAGAAAACAGAGAGGTTGGGGGAGGGGCAGGTAAAGAGCTTGCAAGAGAACATCTGTGCTCCTGAAGGTCCCAGGTTTCAGTATGTGTCAGCCTGGCTCAGTGGCAATGCCCAGGTATTTGTTTAAACACTATCCTAGATGTTTCTGTGAAATAGTTTTTAGATAAGACTAATATAGAAATCAGTTGATTTGTGTAAGACAAACTGTATTGCATCATGAGGATGGGCTCAGTCAGTTGAGACCCTTACAAGGAAAAAAGACTGAGGTCCCTCCATGAACAGAGATTCGACATGCAGAATGCCTTTGGACTTGCACCACAATTGACTTGTTCTTTGGGTCCGTGGCCCTGTACAATTAATTTAGCCTTGTCTGCTTCCCAAGTTATGGGAGCTAATTGTGTCAAATAAATCTCTGTCTCTACTGACTGATGGGTAGGTATACAGTTTCAGGTACAGCATAGAGATATGGACTGAAAAAAAATAAATCTAAATATTTAAAAACTGACTATGCTCTTCATCAATTTTTGTTGTTATTGCTACTGTTTCCCAAGAAGAACAATATTACAACCATAAACATAACATTTATTATACTATATTAGAGATGACAAGCCACTGAAAGACAAAGTTTACAGGAGAACATTTGTAAATTCTAAGGGAACACTGTACCATTTCATAAGGACTGGAGCATTGTGGAGATTGGTACCTGAAGGGGTCCCCTAGAGATACTGAGAGATAAGTGTATCTACATTCTATTAGTTCTGTTTTCCAAAGAATCTGAACAAAATCCTTCTAATTCTCCACAGGAAAAACCTAGGGCCCTTAGCAGAGATAAGGCTTTTCTTTGGTGGTTGATTGGCACCCCAAGCTGAGGCCCATGTGTTTTGGGCATGAGCTATCAGACAAAAAAAGCCAGGCAGGCAGCTGATCATTTATTTAGAGAATCACTGTTGTGTATGCCCAGTTTGCTCTGGGAGGCTAAGTTCCCAGATAGTATGAGCCGTGTCTCTCCTGGATACTAGAATGATGAGCTGCAGGCAGAGAACACAGACATCTCTGGCTCAGGACCCAGCCCATATCAGTCCTGGTAGACAAACAAGTCCAGCAGGGTGCTGAGCTCCTTTCTGGGCAGGGGAGAGGGGGAAGAAAGGCTCCATAGGACTAGGAGATAGTCAGGTCAGCATACAATTTCTGCTTTATAACAATGCCCTGAGCTCAACAATGAGAGCTATGGATCCTTCATTCTATATTACAGGTAGGGCAAATGGAGTAGGAATGGACATTTGCCACAGACTATTATAGAGGAATGGAATTGAGAATAACCAAGCTGCTGGTCTTGTGCTGCCTATGATGGGAGCCTAGGGAACAGAAATGAAGACCAGAGTGACCTTGCTGGCTCTCTTGAGTCATTAGGGTCACTAGAGAGTGTCCCTGGCAGGAAGGTGCAGCCAGTGTGATAAAAGTTCAGGACACAGCCTGGAGATTTGCTAGTGTATCAGGAAAAAATGAGGCAGAGACACCAAGGACGAAAGGGTCCAGCCACAGAGGGCTTCAAGGAAACAACCTAAGGCATTCGAAGGGTTGATCCTGGTGCTGGGGACTCAGCCCATGGAGAACCCCAACATGCAGACTGGAATGAAACCAGACAGCAGTAAGTGACTCATAGGTGTCCAGTTTACAGCCCAGTGGACCACAGGAGATCCCAACACACCCACCATAACTACGGATGCTGTTTAACCTTTTCACAACTGTAAGGCACAGTATGATGTTTGTAGATGACAACATTGTGTCACAATGTCAAACAGCTGGACACACCTGGAGTGCTTTATTCTGTAGCTGGAAACTGAAACTGGGGTAGGAGAGATTTGCTCCAGGCATTGGGACTCTTGGAGAAGGAGCTATGGCTAGAATGAGGTCTCCTGCCTTGGTTCAGGGTTTGCTTGGTCATGTTCTATTTTAGTAGCTGGAGAAAGTTAGCTGATGGGAAGAGCTGGCTGATGATGGGAAAGGCCAGAGAGGGATGGAGAGTGGGCTAAACTACGAGGCTAGAGCCACTTACCTGGAAGGCGTTGCTGGCAAAGCCTAGTCCCAGCTGCCGACAGACCACCATGGCCTCCACAATGCCCCAGTTCTGGCCACATACAGTTCCCCACACAAGGGACCCATTTCTCTCTGTTAGTACCTCCACTCGGCCCTCATAGGGGTTGCGGCCTCCGTTCAGACGCAGCTGTGAATAGCAAGAAACATGGTCATGAGGATGGATGGGAGGGTCTCTCTATATTGCCATTAGCTCCAAGTTCTAGCTATCCACCTTTGGATTCAGAACATTCTTAAGAGTCTTCTGTATGTCAAACTATGCCAGTATAAACTCAGTGAGGTCTCCCCTAGGTGTTAAGATTCCATCTTGAACACCACTCTTGTGGTAATAAGAGAGGACGAGAATTATGTGTCTAACATTTGGATGCTGCTGGATCTGTTTACTCATAGATACTAAGTACCACTGACAGCTCACAGAGCCTCCCACTGTGACTCTTTACTCCCAGTGATAGAAGAAATGAAGCTTTGCTGTCGCTGGACAAACAGAACCCAGAGCCATGTGCCTGCTAGGTAAACCTTCTACCAACTAAACCGCATCCCAGATCCATTCACTGATGTTTATGCATAAACCTCAATGCTATTCACTCAAGCTTGGGGGTGTGGTCTCAAAGGGATAATTAAGGTTCCCATCATAGCATTATGGAAATGCTATAATTCAACCAGACAATGTCTTTATAAGGAGAAAAGAGACTGTGGGTATGTATCAAGCACAGAAAGAGGTTGCATAAGGACAATAAGGTGGCTGGAAACAAGTCAGATGAGAGAAGCCCCAGAAGACGAGCGGCAGTGCCTTGGCTTGGCTATATTCTCCTGGCAGACCCAGGAAGAAACCAATCCCATTGGTAAATGTTTTGTCAGCAGAAGCAGACCTATGGCGAGAAAACTCAGATGCTTTACTTTTCACAGCATGGTGGCTAGTAGTGTAGAACATTATTTTATGGAGTGTTACTTTTGTTTATGTTGCACTTTGTGTAACTCTGTGAAGCTGTCTAAAACACCTGATAGTCTAATAACGAACTACATAGTCAATAGCAAGGTAGGAGAAAGGATAGGAGGGATTGGCAAGCAGAGAGGATATATAGAAGGAGAGATCTTGGAGGAAAAAGAAAAGATGTAGTCAGAGAAGGAAGGTGGAAGCCACCCAACTACGCAGCAAGCCATGAAATAAGAAACAAGAAAAAGTATACAGAAATAAAAAAGGAAAAAGCCGAGAGGTAAGGGGTAGATGAAATAATTTAAAGTTAAGAAACAAGCCAAAGCTAAGGCTAGGCATTTATAATTAAAAATAAGCTTCTGTGTGTGATTTATTTGGGAGCTGGGTAGCATGCCCCTCAAAAGAGAAAAAACAAAACAAAACAATAACAGACTGATACACCGGAGCCTCATGCCTGGCTATGCTGTGCCTGGCTGGCCATCACAGCATATATAATCCCTCCAGCATTGGGGCTGAGATCAGACAGCATAGCTTTGAATCTGGCCTCTAGAAAGGTAAGAGTTATTGGCAGTGGGAATTCAGTACTTCTGAGGTGACAACCAGACATCTGGCCGGTCAGCTCTATCTGCTGACCATCAGAAGGTTCTGGAAAGCCTCATTTCTTTAGCTGAGGTCTGCCCTGTCACTGAGTTTTGACTCATCTGGAGAATGACTCAGCACACTGAGACTTAGGACCAGCCATGGGTTGCAGCATTAATAGGGTTCCTTAGAATACTTCTGGCAGTTCCAGATGGCAGATTTCCCTGTGTGTGCATTCCTGTTCACCCGCAAGGAATGCACAGTTCAGCTGCCTGCTGCTGGGTTCCCACCTATGACCAGTTAAGGATGATGAGTTGTACCAGGAGTGCCTTGGTGCATTGGTGTCAAGGTCAAGGACTGTTGGATAAGCAGGGGCCTGGCACATCTGGTGCCATGATGTGTGTTTAAATAAGCATACAATGTTAGCGCTCTGACATATGTCATAAATTTAAGGCACAGTGGAGAGCATTAGGAAAGAAATCCTGGGTGTTTTGTAGCATTGGCTAGATTTCCTGAAGGACAAGGAGGTGTTGGGAGATTCTTCTCAGTAAGCAAGGTCAAAAAGCTTGATAGCTCTGCTTCAGGAAGGGTGGAGTTTGTCTCTGGATGTCTCCACTGACTTCCTTCAATTCCTTCTATTTACACACTGCTGCCTGCACTTGGTTCACACAGTGCTCTGCAGACCTGCCATCCATCCATGTACCTAAGAATGTCAGAGATATATCCTTGAGTCCTTTGTAGAAAATTCTGAGCTTCCACTGTCTCAAAGCACAAGGAGAAGTCAGATAGCTGCCACGCCAAGAGTGACATTTGCGTTTGTTCATTTGGCACACTTAGAAATGCTGGCTGGCAATGATATTGTTGGTGATAGTGGCTCAGCCAGAATCAAGAGTTCATCTTAGAGCACTCTTGCATACCTGGTTTGTATTCTTTGGGGCCTGAGCATGCCTCCTCCTCACCTTTTTCTGGAAGCCCATGATGGGGATGTTGCATCGCACACCAGCATCTTCCTCGTGGTTGCAGCCTTGTGACTCTGTGTTGAGTTTGCAGTCTATGATGGACTTCTCAGTCCCCGTGCATTGGACCTCATTGAGGTGGATAGGCCCGATACCTAGGAAGGGAAAGAATACGTGTGCTATAAAACCATCGAAGGAATTTATCTGAACAGGCAAGAATGACCCTAGAAGTCAGACTCTGCCTCTTCCATCCTCAGAATTCTCCCAACCACCTCCCCTTCTCCCTGGAGAGAACTGAAGGGTGAATATTTTGTCATAAGTGCAGACAAAATTCACTACTAAACGGTCATGCGACCTTGGCCAGATCTCTTATGGTTTGAATGTAAAATGTTGCCCAGAAGCTCATGAGATTGAATGCCTGGTCACCAGCTGGTGGCACTGTTTTGGAAAAAATGTGAAAACTTTAGGAGCTGGAGTCTTGCTGGAAGAAGTGAGTAATGGGGAATGGGCTTTGGGGTTTAAAGGCCAGATACCACTTCCTGTCTGTTGTTTCCTTTCTGACTTCAGATGTATGTGATGTGACCAGCTGCCTCATGTTCTGGCTATCATGTCTTTCTCACCATGATGGACTATATTCCTTCTTAAATACTAAGTCTGAATAAACCATCATTTTCTTAAGTTGCTTCTAGTCAGATATTTGGTCAAATCACCCTGGTCACTGAGTTTCTCTCTTTAATAAAGGAGTGAGATTAGACTATGTCACATTTATCCTGCAGCTACCATAGCCTAGGCCTTTAGGAGTCTAAAGGCAGCAACTATGGCTGTCTGTAAAAGTCTCTGTAGGAAACAGGTAGCTTATACAAATTAGGAGGTTTAAGTTAGAAAAAGGGGTGTTTTAAATACAGTCAAGGGTGGGGTGTAGAGAGTTAAGAGTAGTTAAGAACTTAGGGTTAATAATACTGGGGCTTGGACACACCTCTGTGAATCCAAGAGGAAAGAGCCAATAACTCACTAGGAAAGGCATGGAGAGACAATCCCTGAAAACGCTGTCACCCTCCCTGGAGGGACATAGTGCCTATGGGGACTGTCTGAGCCTTTCCCCTCTGGTTGCTTCCAGTTTTCACCAGTATCCTGTGCTGGCCAAGCCCAACTGCGTATCATGAGTAAGGGTGGAGAGTGAACCAGGAAAGGCAGATGGAAGCTGTACATCTCCATGGAGGCGACATTGAGATGATGCTGGAAGCTTGTCGTCTGGGGCTGGGATAGTGAGTGAGCCTCAGACTGGAGAGAAAGGTACTCAGACCCCTCTGCTTGTGCCTAGTATTCTCCTTTTAAGCATGGTGAACACCTTGAAGAGTCATCTGGCTTTGCCTCTGTTCCCTAGCTGTTTCTCCACAGGCCTTCCCCACACCAGGAAATAGCACATAGCACCCATGGCATTGTTGGAACCCCAAGATCATCGCTGGGTTTTCTCCATCCTAGACAACCCACCCATCACATTCTGCTCACTCATTTTTCCAAATCTGGGTGCTTGGTTCCAACACCCCCCCCCATTTCCTAATCCACACCAATCTCTTCTCCTGTGGACAATGACAATGACTTTTAGCCTCCTTCTCTGTCCTATTCCATTATCTTCCCTCACACAAAACCCTATGAGTGTTTACATTCATGTTAAATGTATCCAATGGCTTCTCACTGCCTTAGGGAGCAGTGTCCACGATCCAAAGGCTGTAGATGGTCTTGGAGGCCTTGCGCTATATAGCTTCCCACTTACAATCCAGCTCCGTCCACACCTTCCACCTCTGTCACAGAGCTCTTTGGCTCTTCCCACCTCAGCCACGGGAACCTTAGACCCTAACCCACTGGGATCTGGGATTCTATCACAGAGCCAAGAGCTCCTTCCTCTGCCTGGCCCTCTCTCTCTCTCTCTCAAAGCCCACCCACTGACATCCATCCAGTCTTCATTTCCCTGGGGAGGCCTGTCTGGTCTTCACTTCCCCCTGTCTGTGTTGCATTTGGTCCTTTAGTCCCATTATGAAAACTCTGTTTTAACTGGTTCCCTGATGAAGTCTTCCCCCAAAAGAGGTCAGGAATCATGTGTTTTCCTTTGGCATATTCCCAGTCAGTGCATGGAAAGGCAGGAAATCCTCACAGTGTCCACACAGATGCAAATGACATTACTGAGCACCTGTGACCTATCAGCCTCAATGCCATTGGGTTATGGACTCAGAAAGCAGTCTGCCCTGGAAAGTTCCCAGTGCCTGGGCAAGACAGAAGTCACATAGCGACTTATGAATATGTAGTCAGAAATAAAGATGGAGATGACCACAGGTTCTTAGAGCTTAGGAGGGTCTTTGGCCCTATTAAGGAGCAGAGTGTCTAGAGACAGTCACCATCTATCTGTCCTGAGGCCAAAAACTGACATCTAAGAGGAAAGTGCTAAGTTTCTTTCTTAGAAATTTATAAATAAATGCTTCCAATTTCTTGGAATTTTATACATTAGAAAAATACTTCATGAAAAATTGCTAAAACGATTATAAGGACTCATAGTATAAAGACAATGACAAAATGCAGGACCAGAGCCACAGAATTAGGGCTTATATTATAAATTTGAGGATGCTGACAGAGAGATGGCTACAGTGGATGTTTACCATGCATCGGATCTCAAACATTCATCTTATCCTAAATCATGTAAACATCACAACCACTGGTGCATGTGTGTCAGTCCTGCCACGTAGTACTTCTTACTATGGACTAAAGGCTTTTGCAGATGCTTCTCTCTGCCTGCCCTTTCCAATACACAGGAGCCTAGGCAAGTATATGGGCTGTGAGCATAGAATACAGGATGAATGATAAGGCTAGATTGTGAGATGCAAGCAATCCTGTTAACAGCATCTCCATCAACTACATGTTAAAATCATAATATTTTGCATATAATGGGTTAAACAAAATATATTGTAAGAGTTAACATCACCTTCAATTTTTTTTCATGTAGCTACTAGAATATTCAAACTTAACCTATGTGACTGTGTTTCTACTGGAAGGCACTGGTGTGCAGATTTGAGATGTTATACCGAGTGTCTCTTCAGTTGACCATACCTGTTCAACTGGAGTGTGCTGCCTCTTCCTGGGGTGCCTTCCTCCTTCAGTCCCTCCCTGGACATCTCTAGAGCAGTACCTGCTGGGTACAGGCTCTGATGACAAGAGCTAAGGCACAGGCCTACCCTTCACACTCGGTTCAATTGTCAGGGAAGGTGCATGTGATAGCAGACAGATGGGACTTTGCGTGTGTGTGTGTGTGTGTGTGTGTGTGTGTGTGTGTGTGTGTGTGTGTGTAGGGGGGTGAAGTACAGAAAGAAAGAAGAGACTGTTATAACCTGAACATCTACCCCAGTAACACTGGAGCCAGACAGAGCCCCACACATCACCTTTCCAGCTATCTTGTTTTACAGTGATGAATCTCAGGATCAGAAGGTTCTTCAAGGTCACAGACAAATAAGTAGCCAGGCCATGGTGAGGACTCAGCCTCTGCCCTTTCACTACCCATGGGTTTGGGTGTGGTTTCTTGTTCCACCGGCTAAAGCCAGGACTCAGGAGTTGACCCTAACTGATCCGGGGCATGTCTCTCAATGTGGTACTTTTCCTTCCCTGACTACACCCAACGTGGCAGAAGGCAGATAAATCTTCCATGATGCCTTGAAGACCAATGTCAAAGGCACCCAAGGCCTTGTCTTCCTAGAATTCCTCTGGCACTTGTAATCTTTGGCTGCTCTGGGCTCTGAAAGAATTAGGTCATACAGTATCCACTCATGACACATGGAATGTCCATGTCATCAACTGCTTGTTTATGCCTCAGGATGGGTGGCTGTGGTCCTGTGAACCTCAGGAAAGCACAGAGCATGTGGATCAACCAGCAGAGTGGACTGTGGAAACACTGAGGAGTCTGACCTCTTCCCTGGTACCTATGGAGGATGGGTTGTTGTATGGCACAGCAGAGACTACCAGGTAACACAATACATGCTGTGGCTGCATTTGCCCCAAACCACCTACCCTTCTGTGCACACTTAGAACATTTGCACAATAAAAGATCACATATCATCAAGACTAGTCAAGAAGGGAGGTAGTGTCAAAAGAATTAGCCCAAATCTTAAGAGTTAGGAAATTTGAACTTCAGTCTGCCAAATATAAGGTTTCCCTAAGCCTCAAGTTCCTCATGTGGTGGACCAGAGAAACTGAGTTCCTCTCTAACAGGGCAGGTCTATGACCCTGCGAGTCTCCTCAGTTCATTCTCAGGGCAGCTGGGGGCGTGGCATGATGCAGGACAGTCAAGCAGATGAGCTGGAGGGGATGAGCTTCGCCTCTAGGAGATGAGAGTTCTGTGTTCTCTAACTGAGCTAGCGATGAAGTTCACCTGGGATGCTGGAGTCCTAGCATAGAGAACCACTCTCTGTTCAGGGCCTGGCTGAACGGGACTATTGCTTCTTTCGGGCTACAACCAGTGACCTCAACAGGCTTTTCCATGGGTGAATGGCTCCATTTGTAAGAGTATGAGTTTTCTCTTACAGCCTAGGGTGGTGGTTCTCAACTTTCCTAGTGCTGAGACCCTTCAATATAGTTCCTCATACAGAGGTGACCCCTACTTCCCAACCATACAATTATTTAATTGTGACTTCATAACTGTCATTTTGCTACTGTTATAAATCATAAAATAAATGTCTGATATGCAAGATATCTGATATATATCTCCCAAAGGGGTCATGACCATCAGATTGAGAACCATTGGCCTAGGACATCCCATCCCTGTCTGTTGCCCAGGTTCCAATCTCACTGCCATAACAACCTCCACATACTTGTCAGTGCTGAACAGAGTCTCAGAAAAGACCAAAATGTCTTCCCTTGAACACAGTTCTGCAGAGGGGGCTGCTGAGCATTCACAAGACTACTTGGCCTTGGGGAAGGCTCCTGATGGACCAGGGCTTTTATGGTTAAGTGGTTTTTATGGACTCACCCAGGAGAGGTTATATAGTCTGTTCTGTGATCAGGGAGACAGCACCACTCCCAGAGTTTCCCTACTGAATGCCTCCTATACTTTAGTTCCTTACTCACACCAACAATTTGCTCAAGACACTTGATGAAATCCAGCTTCCTTCTCATGGCTGTCTCATGACGTCAGGGAGGGCTGCCATATTTCCTTTCTCTGCTGTCAAGGAGCATGATATTGGCAAGGTTGTACCAGGGTAGAAACACAAGGTGACAACTGATTCTTTTGTGTGAGGCCACTCTTGATGGGTTTTGAGATCCTTTCCTGGCAGAAGGACCTGGGATTCCAGCTTTCCCATTGGAGCAGCTCAGAATATGGAGTGGGGAGTTGGAGACCTGGTAATGTCAGCTACTTGCTGTTCTAACACCTCACTTTGCCCATTCATCGGTTCTTTAGGTGCCAATTCCAAATCTATCCGATTTGGATTCTCTAAGGATATGGCTGGGGGTGGGGAAGCTGCTCCAAGGAGGAAGCAGAATAAGTCCAGCTTGAGGGGACCATGGTCACCAGCTGGGTTTAGGTTCATAGGGCCATATTTTCCCCTGAAGAGAGATTCCTACCTTCAGCTACTCCATTCCTTACCTTGCCCCAGCCTGGAGCCTGTGACAGCCTCTTTAGCAGTCCCGAAGCCCAGCTCTCGGCAGACCACACTGGCAGATACCAGGTCCCACTTGTCATCACAGACGGTTCCCCATTCTCCATTCTTGAGCACCTCCACTCGGCCCTCCCCGACCTGGGCTCCACCTCTTAGCCGCACTAAGGGTTGCTGGAGAGACACATGGTCCTTCTGAGAGAAGTAACAAACATCCTTCCAATTGTCACTGCCCCCCACTCCCAAGGCCCTGCCCGATCCCCATAGCCCAGAGTCTGAAAGTGCTCAACTTGTTAAGGGTCGGGTGGCAAAAGTTTCCTGTGTAGCTTCTCATGGGCCTCTGTCCTGGACCACTAGGAAGGCCATTAGAGACCCTCATCAGCTCATCATCCCTTCCCAGACTTGGCTCTCAGAGTTCACCATCAGCAGCATCCTTCTACCCCCAGCTCTGAAGCCTCCCAACATTTAGAGCTACAGAGAGAAACTTCTACCATCTAAGTCCCAGATTCCAAGTGAATCTTTATTTTCCACTGCTTGTAAGAGAACTTTACAGTCTAGTCCTGCAGGGAGACCCCTTGGTGGGGAGTCAAATGTCAGGGGTAATTCTGCCCGAAAGGAGAGAAGCAAGAGGGAGCCCACAGGAAGTGGCAAGACAGAGGGTGAAAACACGGGACCTTATCAAGAAAGACAGACCTAATCAGGACATGACCCAGAGCAGGGAACCTGCAAGGGATAGGGGGTCTTTCTAGTTAAGACTAACTGCCATCCAAGTCCAGAAGACGCAGCCCGTCCAGACCTTGAGAGGGTGGAGATAGTAGCTTACTCACTGTCTGGAAGCCTCAGCCCCCTTCTGGGACTTCTCCAATTACACAAGACCCATTCCCTGCCAGTTTCATGTAGCCTATGGATTATGCCTTATAGAACAGGACTCGGCTTCATCTGTCTATACAGGCTGCTTTGTCTCAGTTTCTATGCATGTGTACAAACCTATGTTCGCATGCTCAATGTCGTGTGCATGCATGTGTGTGTATGTGTGAGAGTATTTGCATGCAAGTCTACAAGGCTCTGAGTCACTGCTGATAAGAGATCTGGTTCTATTGTGACTTATGTAGTCCTCAGCCTGTGACTTCGTTCAGGCCGTGTACGGTGGCCAGAATGAAGAAGGCTTGTCTGAAGGTAGAATGTTTTAAGCATCCAAGCCCTCTGCTACCTTGAGGAACCAAGCACCAATTAACACCACCCAGGTTCACAGACTCCCCCAGGGACAGCTGAGCCTGGCACTATCGGGAAAAGTAAAGGTGGGTGGGTGAGAACAAAGCACACAGTGGCTCCCAAAACTTCCACTCTTTCTTTAGAAAGCAAAGCACAGTGAGGAAAATCACTGGCCACAGAAATGTGACCTCCTTCCTAAGCTTGTGAGTGGGATGCAGGGGGCCCCCACACTCACGTGGAGTCATTACCCTGACCACAGCTGGATGGAGACAGAATATCAGATAGCCTAGCCACAGACCCTGGAGTGGTCAGGTAGCAATCCAGCTGGCCATGGAGTGAAGACAGAAACCAAGGAAAATATGAGGTCAGCCTCCCACTGTGTTCACTGCTTTGGTATGAGCTTGACTCCTTTGCACAGCACAGCAGAGGAATTCCAAAACAGTAGGATCTGGAACTCTGGATGACAGGGAAAGCTGGGGGCGGGGTAGAGAAGACAGGATGAGGCCAGCAGAACAAAGGGCAGGGGAGTGAGGGTTCAGGGCAGGGGCAGAGTGAGGCCTAGAACTAGCACTGGCCAGCTGTGCCTCTGACACAGGGCCCTACCAAAGAGTCCTGCTCTCTTTCTCCCCCTCTCTCTCCTTCTCTCCCCCCCCTTTCCTCTCCTTTCCCCCCCTGTGTGTGTGTGTGTGTGTGTGTGTGTGTGTGTGTGTGTGTGTGTGTGTTGGAGATATGTATGTATTGGAGATGTGTGTTGGTTTGCATGTTTGAGATGCATATGTATTGTTGGGTATTGGATGTCTGAGGTAGGGGTGTGTGTGTTCTGGACATTACTAATATACAGCCACTGGGAAGGAACAGCTCATGGAGAGAAAGATTTATCATAGATGAGGTGTTGATTCACAGGCTGAGTCCCGGGGCCATTGGGAACCTCAGTAGACATCATGTTGGCAGAGGGAGTTCATGCCAGAGAAAGAAAGGAGTGGGGGAGGGGGAGCCTGAGAGAGAGGGCAGTTGGTGGAGTAGTAGTAAGAAGAAGGGCCTCCCTAGACCAATAAGTCTCCTATCCTTTCTCTCCACACACCGCCCCCCCATGATTTTCTTCTGCTGCTCCCGAGGTGGGCCACAGAAATAGGAAATTAGAAGGAAGAGGGTGGTGATAACCTTCCGGTGCTGGGAAGTGTTTGAATGAAAGTCCAAACAGTAAGGGAGAAGAGCGAAATGTATGCTGGGAGTTCAGCCCAGAGTGTGGGGATTACTCAGAGGGACCTCCTAATTTAGTGGCATTTCGGAAACAGCCTGACCTTCTCAGTCCCTTCAAGATGCTTTGGGAGTACAGAAATGTGGCTTTTTTGTCAGACACCTGTAGCCCTGTGTTTCAAAAACAAACAAACAATCCCCCCCCAATAAACAGCAAAACAGTTCCTCATGTTATGGTGACCCCCAACCACAAAATTATTTCATTGTTACGTCGTAACTGTAATTTTATGTAAATATCTGATATGCAGAGTATCTGATGTAACCTTTGGAGGTCGCAACCCACAGGGTGACAGCCATTCCTCTGTACAAACCACTGAGCGATTCTTGGGATAAGAATGTGGTCAGCGGACAGATGACTTAGAAATGATAACGGCAGCTTTTCTAGCCAGTGAGAGCTTTTTGCAGCTAGCCTTTCTTTTGTGAAATAAACCCAAACTGGTTAAAAACAACACAGCTGACGTCATGCTATTTGGAGAGTTGCAGTTGCACCCTACCCACTACAGCTCCAGAATCCTGGATGCTTTTCCCTTTGGGAATTCATCAGGAGCACAAGATCCCTGGCCCGCTACTCCATATCACTTGCTCAGCTGGGCTAATGAGCAGAGAACAAGGAGCCTGTCCTGGCCAACAACTGAATCCGTTCTTTGTGAGAAGAGCCGAAAAGGGGACTCTTGACTTTAACTCGGGCAGCAATGGTGGTCTCAGCTGGGGCCAGCTCCCTTCTTTTCCATTTCTAGCCTTGACCCCTGCCAGGGGGTCCTTACCTCTGGCTTGTATGCTTTCCGGAACCTCGAGGGCCCATCAGGGCTGAAGATCTGGCTAGGCACACAACTGACCACAGCTGGCTGCCCATTCTCACAGGTGGCATTCTTCACGAGGTCCTTGGACACGGGAGGGCCCAGCTTGCAGCTGGAGATGTGAGCTTCGGTACCCGTGCAGTTCATAGAAAACCGCCAGTAACGCAGCTTCCTCTTCAAGGCAAAGGTTCTGCAGGGAGACGGAAGAGATGAGCAACCAGGGCCTTCTAGCAGATGCCTGTGGTGGGATTTAGGCGTTATTGATAGAGATCAAGACGCGTAGCTTTGGGGGTCTCCAGGACGCTAGATGGGGCGTAGCTAACCCTCTGTTTGAATTTCTGGCCGGGTTTCACGCTGCCTGCCCTGCCCTGCGTTCTCCAGAGAAGATTGACATCACTGCATGGGACAGTTCAACTCTCCAAAGATAGCCTTAAGGTTCAATTTTGTATCAGTGAGTGTTTATATAAGCCCCTTAGTAAATATTAATCCTTTATATAATCAATTGCCAATAAATAATTCCTATAATATCTGGTGCCTTTTGTAACTAGCAGATCCAGTTCCCAGAACCCAGTCTCCTACCTGCTGGATTATAGGCATGCGCCACCACTCCAGACTTCATTTTTCTTCTAAAAGCACAACAGTTAAAGGATCATGGTTTAGAAAAGCCCTTTCCTTATTATTTATTTATTTGCCTTGGTGTTTGCCTGGAACTGGAACTACAGACAGTTGTTAGCTGCCATGTAGGTGCTGGGAATCAAACCCGGGTCCTCTGGAAGAGCAGACGGTGCTCTTAACCGCTGAGCCATCTCTCCAGCCAAAAGCCTTTTCCTTAAAGAAACAGCCAACTAATAAGATAACTAAGCCAGTCCCCTGAAAATAGTACCGGCCCATTCAGGCACTGAGCTCTTACAACCTAACCACCCCTTGAAGGTATTACTTCTTAATACTGTTAACTACATTGAAACTGGTAGTAGAGGGGACGGTCAGCCATAGCATTACTGCAATGGTGGGTGAAGGTTAGGCTGCTGGAGGAAGTGCTGTACTGGGAGAGGCAAGAACCCTGGTGCCCGGAGAAAGGCCCACCTCCTGGGGCAAGGACATCTTCCAGTTCTGGTAAGTGGCACCCACAGCTAAACCTGCATATGAATATTTCCTGGCTCTGCCTCCATCTTTTCTGTGAATTCTAACACTGCTGTGGAAAATGTTAAAGATTCGGATGAGAATTTTTTTCTCCTTACGTATTTTGGCTAAAACAGTAATAACATCGATAAATCCCTCAATGCAGGCCAGTAGTCAGATAAACCGAAATGGTTTGCAGCCAGGACTTACCATAACATCATGGCAGTTAAATGAATACATGTTTACAAAGCACTTAAAACAGTGCACAGATCATGGCGAGAGTTTTGTAAAATGAATAGAAATTGAAGTGGTGGTATGGCTTGAATGTGAAGAAATATCCTCCACAGGATAGCATTTTTGAACATTTGGATCCCTCCCTGATGGTGGTACTGTTGTGAGAGGCTGCAGAATTTTGAGGAGGTAGGTAGGGCCTAGCTGGAGGAAGTGGGTCCCTGCTGGCTGGACAGTCAAGAGTCATACTCTGGACTCTTGTCCCTGCTTTTTCTCTGCTCCTGATGCACAGGGATGTGAGGAGACCCAGCTGCACACAGATTCCACCATGAACTCACCCCACCATGACAGACTGCAACTTCGAAAACTGTCAGGAAAAAAAATCCCTTGAGTTGCATCAGTTACGTATTTTGTCACAGGGACAAGGAAAGTTAACTAGAGGGCAGAAAGATGGCTCAGTGGCTAAGAACATGGACTGCTTTCGTAGAGGACCCAGGTTCGATTCCTAGCACCCTACTCCAGCTCTAGGGAAATCTGAGGCCTCTGCATGCGCGCGCGCGTGCGCGCGCGCACACACACACACACACACACACAAATTTTAAAAGAAAGTAATAAAATAGCTAAAAGAGAAAATCAATAAAAAGAAGGATCTATCAGCTCAAGCACTGACTGCTCTTCCAGAGGACCCGGGTTCAATTCTCAGCACTCACATGGCAGCTCACAACTGTCTGTAACTCCAGTTCCAGGGGATCCTGGACACATACACACAGACACATACACACAGGCAAAACACCAATACATATAAAATAAAAATAAATACGATCTTTAAATTACATTTTAAAGAGCGAGAGTGCGCAAGTGGTAAGGACCATTTGATGTTAGATTAGTGGATGAAAAGTGGGAGTGTGAGATGCTTGAAGAAGCCAACAGCATGGCTGCCAGCTACCCAGGGGGAGGATGCTCTCTGGGCAGGACACACTGGGAGGGACAGATGTGAAGTCTTGTCCTTACTGGTTCAGCTTCCTCAGAAACATCTGCTTTGTCTTGGGGTGAGTGAACAGAGGAAGGGCAAATGTTTTAGATGTCATTTATTATCTTCCCTTTACCAAAATTGGTGTCTTGGAACAATTCTAGTGTAGCTGTGGGTACAAACACTTGAATATCTAAAACACAGACTATATGGGGGTGTGTGCTCACCACAGTGACATCATACAGTAGAGCTGTCCCCAAGGGAGCTGTTAGGAATTCCAGGGCAGCTACCCCTCCCCACTTCCTGTAAGGTCCCTTGCTCTGAGAAACCTCACCTCCCTTCCACACATGGATAGAATACACTCAGGGGAACATGAGCTGTTCTAGGTCAGAGCACACTGGACCCACCACTGGCTTAGGAAAGTTCATCTGTTTCCAGCTGTGGGGGAACACGATCCTCACTCACACAGTATACAGACTTGCCTCAGACCTGCTCCAGTCTTCCCCCAGACAGCCCTGCTTCTGTCTTACATCAGCTCTCTGGAACGTGTTGCCCACCATGACCCTCCCCCAGGCCTCCAGCAGCCAGAGCACCACCCCACCCCCATCGAAATTCACTCTCACAGGGGCTGAACTGGCCCAGGAGAAGCAGAGATGAGGTGAGGGAAAGGATGCACAGCCACCCCCAGGCCTGGACATGAGAAAGATGACTAAGGCTGGAGACAGCCTTCTGCCAAGTTAGAAATCAGCAGGGCTGTAGCAGCTAATGAGCTGGAAAAGCATAGGGTCCCAGAAGTTCTCCTCAGCTAAGAGAAAGCTAGATTCTGTGCAAGCTTGCCAAGGGCTCAGTGTGTCTGTTCTATCTATGCTTTCTAAACCCTGGGGAATCATCCAAGGAAAGGACTGGAATTTATTGGACCCACGTGAGAAGAACTTTAGTTAAAACTTCACCATAATAACTCTCCTTGGACCAGCAAGCCACATATATACTATTCTCTTGGGTCAGTTCAGAGCTAGTGCCCAGCACTTGGCAAAAGATCCAGTTTTTCCTTCCTCCTGACACACAACTATCCAGGGAAAGGGTCATTTTGGAGAAGGCTGGGAAAAAAGCAGTTCAAGGCTTTGGTAAGGTACCCAGATTCTTCCAAGAAGGTGAGGGGTGGGGCATACCTCCCTTTTGTTCTGGGACTCTGAGCCTGTAAACTGAGCCAAGTCTTAGAATTGATTAAAAGAGTGTGATAGCCCACAGATTAGGCCTTTCACTTGACCTAAGGCCTATCTGTTGGGACAACCAAAGAATTTAGTCAACTTCTGGTCTCCCTTCCAGGATATCATGGTCAACTGAGTAACTCTGAAGCTTGTGAGTACCCATCACCTCATCAGCCAGCAGGTTAGCAAGGGCAGTCAGCTCCAGAGGAACAGTGGAGAGCCTGAGAAGGAAGGATCTTGGGTGATGACTTAGCCATGTCAATGTGTCAGGCGGCAGGTTCTCCAGATGCTCAGATTATACAGAGAGACTGCTGCAGACACACTGGAGACTACTTTGACAACATTTTTCCCCTGAGTGCCTCAGGCCCGTGTGATGATATATTACATACTTAATAAAATCTGAAATATTGGAGAGACAGCACACAGTCAAATCCTAGGCAGACAGCTCAGGAATTTCTTGACTCTTGAATACAAGGATAAACAGCTGAGATTCAATAGCATACACCTTTAATCCCAGCACTGGGAAATCCGGGAGTGGTGACCTACACCCAGAGACAGAATTCCTCTGTTTCTGTGAATTCAAGGCTAGCTACGAAATAGAGTATTTCACACCTTTAATCCTAACATGGATGGGATAAAGCAGCCAAGAAGGGTATTTAAGGCTCGCAGGAACCCAGCAAAAGCAGAAGCTGCAGGCAGAAGCGACCAGGAGCAAGGTTAAGAAAGTTGCAAGACAGCTGGGTGAGAATTGACTGTGGTGCTTCCTCTCTCTGATATTTCAGCCTTCCCCTGATATTTGGCTCAGAGTCTCTTTAATACAAACTGAATTCATGCAACTACAGGCCTGCACAGGACCCATTTGTGAAAAAATATTGAAGAAAAAAAATGCTACTAGGAACTATTAATTTAGGGACCAGGTTCATCTGTATAGTGATCTCTGATCAGGACCCACAGATAACTCTGCCCTCTGAGATAGTAATAATACCAGGAAATAACAGGTGCCTGATAAAGAATGGGTGAGAAGTTGCTGGGGGAAACTGTCCCTGAAGCCTATCTTGGCTGTCCTGTAGGCTCTACCAGTGGGTAACCCAATAAACTGAGGAATGGTTGGTGGCCTTAAGGTCAGTACCTAATTCTTATTTCACTCTAGCCTCTGCTAGCTCAATCCCAGCCCAGCAAAGCTATCAAGGCTCAAAGCATCTTGAAAAGAAAATTGAAAATGTTTCCATATCCTCCCACCCTTCTTGTGGGAAGGTGGAAGAGGTTCTTGTTCCAGAAACTTCTGTTGGCTGTCTCACATCATAGAGCACTGGAGGTAGGAGCCAAAGCAGGCACCTTTGGAGGAATGCTTACTTTTCATGGCTTGCTCAGTCTGCTTTCTTATAAAACTCAAGACCATCTTCTCAGAGTGGATACCGCCCACAGTGGGCATGGCCATTCTACGTCAATCATTAAGCAAGAAAATGTTCCACACACATGCCCCAGTGGAATCTGACAGAGATAGAGGAGAGAACTGGAGCTGGTAAAAGCTAGTCTAAAAAAGAACACCCTAGTAATCTCCTCCAGGGCAAGAGACACCCCGAGCCATATCACTGGCCTGCCGAACATTTCTAAGTCAATGCTATCCTTGCTTAACTTGTGTATCACCCTTACACAGCCGTATGTTCCCCTGGAACTGATGGAGGGATTTCCCTGCACTGGAGCAGTTTGGATTTCACTGGGCAAGCCTGCCTGTGTGCTATTCTAGGTCTGTCATCTAGCATGCTTCCCAGGGGAGTGTGGGTTACTTGAGAGCAAGGCTAAGCGGGCAGGGAAACAGCCCATCACTAGGACTGGCACTGACCCCACAAGAATAGGTGCCTATGAAACTCTGCCTCCGTTAGCCCCGCCCACTTACTTGTAGGCTTTGGGGTTGTAGGTCTTCTCTGCAGGGAAGCCGAACATGCCACAGACCACGTGGGAATTCTTGGCCGTCCAGTGCTTGTCACAGATCTGTTTCCACGTCTTGCCCTCCTTCACCTCCACGTAGCCCTCTGTCACAGGCTTGCGATGGCGGAAGGCAGAAAGGATGGGTCGAATCCGGATGTCTTCCACCTGTATATTTAGGCTCTGTGAAGGAGATGAGGAAGGACGGGGGTTATGATAGGAGTCTGGCTGTGGACCATTGACAAACAGCAATTACTTTCTCAGGGACCAGAGGCTGAGTTCTGCTGGGCCTGCCTATCTCCAGGCTCTGCAGAGGGCCCCAAGCACTCCCAATGGGCACATGGCACTGTTACCAACTGTTACATTGGGAGGTGATGTGGCAACAGGCACCAAGGATGACTTGGAATGCCCAGAGAAGTCTTGAGGGACCCCCAAAGCTCCCTCTTTTCCTACAAGAAAATATGGAGAGCCACAAGGTCCTGCATAGGCTTTGAATATAAAAGCATAAGAGAGAAAGTATTCTTTGATTTCTCATAATGTCAAAATAATCTGAAGTTTTTCATTTTACTCCAAACATACCAATGAATATGTATGTATATATGTCCGTATGTGCTAGTAAGATTGAAGTTTCATGCAGGTGAGCCTCTGGCCTCTTTAAGCTACTGATGTCACCTTGTGCACTACCTCAGATCATTTCTCCATTCACATCATTAGCGCCCCAGAGGCCCTGCTTGCAGGAAAAGAAGCAAAGTCACACAATGTTGAGCATGTTATATGTAGGGAAGCCTCAAACCTGGGGAGCTGTGGGCTAAAGAGGGCTGGGGATAATTATTTGGCTGTGGCAAGGCACGATTCTGATTGTCTTAGGAAGCCACCTGCTAATAGTTGTGGGTCAGTTGGGAGTAGAGGTATGAGTTGGGTTGATAGGAAGAAGCCAGAGTAGGAAGAGGCGTCTACTCCTAGATTTTCTCCTCTGTTTGCTGACACTCCATTGGAACGCCTCTGTGTGAAGAAGTGAGGCCTTCAGAGACCATACTGAATGAGACAAACGACTGGGGAGGGGGACCCCAGAGTTACACTTTTCATGTTTCTTCAAGAACTTCTTATTTTTGCACCCTCCCTTCTTCCACCGGAGACATCGCCGCATCTTGCTGCATTTCCTAAAGGAGTCCTTGCCACAGGTCTGGCCACAGGGTGTCCTGTCTAAAGCACTGATCTACTTGATCCTCAGCTGGCTCCTTTTTCACTCTACCACACAGATGTCCATGATCTTTCCTGGCTGATTCCAGCTATTCATCCCTCCCTAATTGATGTCCTCAGCTCCAAATTCACCTTCAGATGCTATGAAGCACAGCATATAACAGCAACAGTGGCTAACAGTCCTTAGCAGTGAGGAACCCTCCATCACTTTCCATGCAGCCTCTTACCTAATCCTCAAACAGAATGATGTGGTTTAACTGCTACTGCCTACAGTTTACAGATGAAAAAGCTCATAATTTGGCTTTCTTCCTCAGGCCACCTTGAGGTGCTGTGTGAGACACCCTGGGCAAAGCCAGGGAGAGAGAGGAGGTGCTGGTAAGGGCCAAGCTGGAAGACTCCAGTGACCCAAGAGCCCCATCTGTCCAGCCAGGATGCAAATGAATTGGAGATTGAACAGAGCCGTTATTTGGGTGCCCAGGGATTAATGTCTCCTGACACAGGCTTGGGAATCCACAGTCAGACCCTACTCCACAGGTCCTCTAAGGCTGTGGAAAGTATGTGGCCGAGGATAATGACATTTGGCTCCAGCTCCCTCCACGCAAAGCGGAAGGGAAGCTGCTGGGACAGGATTATGTTTTCCAGACTGGATCCTTTACAGCTCACATCAGCCCACAGGACTCATGCCACCTAGACACATGGGCAGTGATGAGCCAAGAAGCAGCCTGAGGTCTAATCCAAGCCAATGGACCAGCCCCCTCCTGCCTCTTCCCACAGCAGGAGGCCCCTGGCATCCAGTGTGGATACATCATGCCCAGAAGGAAAGTTATGACTGCCCCACTCATTCATGGTAGGCATGGCTGACAAAATTCCACTCACTTTTATTGACTGTCAACAGTTGCATTGACCCCTAACATGGTACTATAGAACGGATCCTATGCCTGAGAAAGGAACTGCACAGGGTCTGAGGCCACAAGCTGCCATACCTGTCCAACACTTGTCTCCTTTCTTGCCTTGATATAGGACATCTAGTCCCTTCTTCAACTACCACAACACCTACAAGGTGGCTAATGGTGCACCCCTGCTATGGAATAATCCTCTTGTACACTGTAAAGATTTATCACTTTGGTGTAATAACACATTAATTGGCCAGTATCCAGGCAGAAAGTAGAGATGGAGTAACCAAATCAAGAATGATGGGAAGGAGAAGGGTGGAGTCCGGAGTTGCCAGCAGGAGATGAACGCTAATAAAGGTACCCCCATGTGGCAGAGTGTAAATAAGGAATATTAGTTAACTCTAAATGTAAGAGCTAGTTAACAACAATCCTGAGCTATTAGCTAAGCATTTATAATTAATATCTAGCCTCTGTATGGTGATTTGAAAAGTGGCTGCTGGGTATTTGGGAATAGGTAGGTGGGAAAGAAATGTCTAGGTGTGGGGAGTGGAGAGACATCCAATTATATACTCCCATTTATAGGTGAAAACATGAGAACACTTGGTAAGGCTGGGCATCTTGTTCAATTTTACAGACTTATTAATTATTAGGTCAAAATGAAAATATAATTATCTTTAAGGCAGGTTCCAGTCTTAGTGACTACTGGCCCCTGAAGGGTCTCTGTTTTCATAGCCCTTTCTTGCCCAATATTGAAGTGACTTCAATGCTGGGGATTCCCCGACTCTGACTTCTGGGTGGTTCCTGGCACTGTGCATATTAGACATTCAAGATGTGAGTCAGAAGTGGCCGTGAAGGGTGAGGTGCTCCTGTTCTCAGGCCGATAGGAAGTGGCAGGCAAGCTCTGGTGGCACGTCCTCGGGGCTCCTATGATCTCAGCAGCTCTCCGCTCCGGGTCCTGGGCGACCTCAGAGTTAGAAAGCACATTCTGCATGTCCTGCCTGCCTGCTACTTCACTGCTGTGGAATCCCTCCAGAACCACAAACGCTTAGATTTTTTCCCAGAACTTCAGTTCTAAGAGAACTGAATTTGTTTAAAATAACAAAGTGGACAGATTTTTTTTTTTTACATAGTTTTTTTTTTTTTTTAAGTTTTGTTGCATTTATTTGTGTGTGTGTTGAGAACATGAATTCTACAGCATGAATGCTACAGCACATGTGGAAAAGACAGAGATAACCTAAGGACTGAACTCAGGTTGCCAGAATTTGAGAAAAGCATCTTTATCACTGAGCCATCTCGATGATCCAATTTTGTAGATTAAAATGAAGCCCAGGAACCCAGAAGCCTGTCAAGCACCTGGAATGTCTTAAATGCCAATGTTTACCTTTGTTCTTCTTGCCAAAAACAAGTGTCCCAGGGCTCCAGTGACTCCTCCTTCGGGGTCTTGCAGAAACTCCTTGCTCTTGTCCCACTTAGAACTAATCTCTTGGCTCTCAGGGAGGCCCCATGAATGAATAACAGGTACTCTCAGCAGAAGAAATGGAGCTACAATGAGGTCAGGGGCCTGCTATACTGTATAGCGCCTGTGCTGGTGGAATGCAGGGAAAGAGACGCCCAGGCTTATGCCTTAATGCCATTTCACAGGCACAGCATCTGTTGGTGACTTGTAAGTCATGGAATGTGGCAGTCTGGGACTTCTGCCTATGAGGAGCCACCCATTTGAAAGGCAAGTTAGAGATTGCCTCAGGGAATGATGCAAGGAGGTCCACAGCTTGCAGCCAGCTCCTTTCTGGAGTGACTAGGAACTCTGCAGTGAGCAAATGCTCTGAAGGCATCAGACAGAACCAGGCAGACCTTAGTGCCTCCTCTCTTACTGGAAGCCATGCAGGGGCTGCAGATGGAGCGGAGGAAATGTCATTTACATCAACATCTTTCTGGGGTGTACCATTGTTGGTAAATCCTGCTCATTTGGTCTGCCCTTGACTGCCCACAGGCTTCTGCATCTTGCCTGGAAGGCCCACAGTACGCCTTATTTGACTATTCTTTTTGAAGTGGGCTGTCATGTTTAGACTCTTCTTTCTGACCTTTCTCAGCATCTCACAGCACACAACCCAGATACCCACAATCCTTCCTTATGCAGACAGGGCCATCAGGTGAGTCCAATTTTTCAGACCACAGTTCCTTCATCCTTGGTCTACTCCTCTCTCTTCTTCACCCCATTTGGCCCCAGCCACCTCTTATCTGTTGATTTCCCGTTTATCCTTCTGTAGCAAAAACAGGTATGCAGTGCAAATGTGGATATTTAAACGTCATTCAAATTCTACCACCTCAGTCTTCTTCTCAGATCTGGTCCAGTCCATGGCCAGTCTCTGGTCCAGAGCATGGCCACATTCATTCACAATGACCACAGTGTACCACTCATACCTTCCTGTGTCTACCCAAGCCACTGGCTCTAGCCATTCTCTGCAGTTCTCCCCAGTCAGTGTGCAGGGTCAAAGAGCCATTGATTGCTTGATTGATTCATACATACATTTATCACTTCATATGTATTTCTAGAGTGTTGCTGTGTCCCTGGCCCTGTATAAGACTCTGAGATGCACAGGTCAAGCACTCAAGCAGGCTGTTTGCTGTCATAAAGCTTCTAGTAGAGATAGAGGCACCACTCTGTTCTCCACGAAGCACCATCTCACTCCTAAATATCTCTTTATTCTTTAAGAAAATCTATTTGAATGAGTGTGTCTATGAGTGTGGCCATGTTGGCTGCCAGGTGTGTGAAAGCCAGAGGTTGGTGCTTAGTATCTCCATGCTCCATCTTTGGAGGGGTGGTGGCAAGAACCTGAGTCTTGCCAATTCAGCTATAACATCTGGCCAGCAAGATCCAGGGACCCTTCTGTCTCTACCCCCCAGGATGGGATTATCAACATGAGCTGCCATGTCTTTTTATTTTCATGTAGGTGCTGAGGATCACGCCTGGGTTTTCACACCTGTGAGGCAAGTACTTGCTGGCTGAAACATCTCTCCAGCATGCCTAAAATATCTCACCCATTTAGATTTGACCACCACCAACTTCTTCTTTCTTCTTCTTCTTCTTCTTCTTCTCCTCCTCCTCCTCCTCCTCCTCCTCCTCCTCCTCTTCCTCCTCCTCCTCCACCTCTGCCTTCTTCTCCTCCTCCTTCTCCCTCTCCTCTTCTCTCTTCTGTTCTTCCTCTCACATTGGCTTTCTGATGCCCTCATGTAGTCCTTAGCTTATACTGGCAACTTCATATTGATTTTATCTTTCCACATGACTTTTATCACCCAATTAGATCATAGCTGTGCCTCATCCTTTTATGAGTCTGGTGGTCTAGGCCTGTGATCCTAATATCCAGAAGACCGAGACAGGGTCCTTGTAAGTTCAAGGCCTGCTTGAGTTTGAAAGAGAGTTCAAAGCCAGCCAGAGCAAAATAAAATAATTTTTTTAACAAAGGAGTGGAGGAGGGGGTGTGCGTGCTGCAATAAAAGCCAAGCATATTGTTTAGAGATACAGCACTTGCTTAACATGTATGAGGCTTCTATAATAGCAAACAAACAGAAAAAAACATTTTTTAAATTAGTCAATGGTAGTTTTTTTAAGGCAATGTAACAAGGGTGCAACTTAGCTAAATATGTTGAGCACCAAAGCCAAGAAAATCTTAGTTTCTTTTTAGTCTTTGTTTAATGCAAAATAACCAGTCAGGCAGTCCTTACCTCTTGTCACAACACAAGCACTTTGTGGAGCTGTGAACAGGCACAGAGAACATCTGCACCTCTTCTGTCTGAGCTGTTTCACACCTTGGCTCCTCTCCCCTTAAGATGTGACACATAATGGCTGGGATGTGGCTTGGCAAAGTGCCGCCCAAGAAGGCATAAGGACCCAAGTTTGGTGCCCAGAACACATGTATAAAGGCACATGCTATGAGCCCAGTGTTGAGGAAGGGGAGACAGAGGCTAACTGACCGGACAGGCTATCCTACCCAGCATGAGAGGTTCTGTCTCAAAAAATGGGAAGACAGTACCTGTTGGGGTATAATATCTGAAGTTGTCCTCTGTCTTCCACATGCATGTACATACACACACTCACACTCACACACACACACACACACACACACACACACACACCTTCACCTTCATTCCCATCCCTGACACACAATTACTGAGCTGAATTTTCCCACAAAATCTGACCCTCAGCACAGGCTTATGTAGACTGGGGAGGTAGGTACTGTCTATGGATACTTCTAGACATTTCACAGTATTAGAATCTGCTTAGAGTATAATTATCCAATGTTCATGATCAAATCAGAAATTCAGAGGTTAAGGTTGCCAGGAACTTTCTCTAGACTGAACAGTGACTTCTGACTGGAATAGTGGGGCAAAGGGGAAAAGAAAGTTGCTTCTGTGGTATGTATGCATGCATGCATCCATGCATGCATGCATCCATCCATTCATCCATCCATCTGTCTGTCCATCCATCCATCCATCCATCTATCTATCTGTCTACCTACCTATCTATCTATCTATCTTGAGGCAGGATTGCTCTTGCTATGTAGATCAGGCTGGACTCGAACTCACCATCCTCCTGCAGCTCATGGGGATTACAGGTGTGCACTACCCTGCCAGGCCCCATTTCTGTGACTTCCTTTCTTCCTCTTTTTGCAGTGCTGGGAATTGAACCTAGGGCCTCAGACATGTGAGCAAATGCTTTACCACTAGCCTTGTCTTTAGTATTTTTACGTCTTATTATGAATCAGGCTGTCACTGAGTTGCCTAGGACAGCTGTAGCCCAAGAAGACTTTGAACTTGCAATCCTCCTACCCCAGCCTGCCAAATAGCTGGGGACAAGGCCCACACTACCAGGCCCTGCTCATTTCTGTGGTTTCCCCTGTTCAGTTCTGCTCTGGACTGTACCAATAGTGAAGAGGATACAGCAGAGATGGTGTGGAGAGCTGAACTCACACTTACGTCACTAGAGAAACAAACCGGCTGTCTGTCTGGATCTCCTATAAATCAGGAGCTCCACACTGCTGCTGGAGAAAATGCTTTCATTTTCCAGCATGGGAGAATGTGAGCAGGTAACAGAGGCTTCTTTAGAGTCTAGGCCAGCCCTGCTGTGGACAGGAAGCGGGCGAGACACCTGCTCCAGCCACCAACCCCCTTGTGGCCCAGCAGTTTCTCTGGCCTCGTCTATGTTCGGAGGCACAGTTTCAGCAAGTCTTAGGCTGGGTCAGACTGTACACTACATGCCTTTGATTGTAAATAGCAATCATCACCATGACAACAAAGCAATGAGTTCTGAAACCATCCTTCTCCATTGCTAGACAGTAAGCTCAAGAAGGGCAAGACTGTCATGTCCGTCCCTCATTCCCTTTCATCCTTGTGCTCAGCCTTGAGGTCAGTGAAGACCCACATGGAGAATGAATAAGCACATTCCTCTTACAATAGTTTCATGAGAATTAGGGATATTCAGAGTTCATTTTCCTGCATGAATCTTGTGCCTGAATTCGAGGGCAGGTGGCAGAGCCAGCGTGGATGCCACTAGCCCTGCCAAACTCATGTCATTAGACTATGCTACAGGCCTAGAGAACAGTGCTACATACCCAGAGTGAGGGCGGCTTTCTCCCACCCAGCTTAACTCATTCACTGATGTAAACTTCCCACCCCATTAATCTCTCCTCCAGACCACCATTCAATGTATCAGTCCAATCCACCAGGTTCAAAGTTGGACCATACACTGCTCATTGCTTCATTGTATCTAAAGCAAAGTATAATGTTGGCATTCTCCATCAAGTCCAATGCTATTTATTTGTTTCATTTCACAGTTCTTTCTAATGATATCTATGCTTTGCAGAGGGCTGCATGGACAACCAGCCAGAACCAAGCTTCCAGATTTGCTGGGATCTGTGCAATTTCAAATATTTGGTTCTGTTTGCCACATAAATACTCTTTGCTTTTCAGACATGGTGACCTATTTTTGGTTAAGAAAACAAGGTACCTTAGAGCTTATTCTCTTGTGTGCCTTATGCCTACACAGAGGTTTTCAGTGAACAGAGCACGGACTATGAACACAGAGTAAGACACAGTACTTCTTCTTCCTATGCATGCTTCCAGAGTGGTGGGGAAGAGCCACATCACAAGGATGATCTGCTCAGCCCTTTCCCTCTTCTCTTAAGAGTCAGGCACAAAACATCTTTATTACCTTTTCTCCTTTTCAGGAGGGAAGTTCTTCAGCTCTCCTCAGCTAGCTGGGGGAGCCTGATTTATATAAAATCTTCTAAACTACACGCAGATGGAAATGAACCTCCTTCTGTACACCACTCAGGACAATTTGTCTGTCCTTCTGCACGGTCATGGGATCAGAGAATGAAACCTCCCAGCTGGGAAGTACCCACCTTCCCATGGCTTCTAGATGTAGGCAGATAAGGCTGTCCCTGGGAAGGAGACCTGGAAACATCTGGCAGTGAGTGACAGTGACTAATAAAAACCCAGATTCCTTGCCCAGTCCCTGTGGTTAAAGAATAAGGGGCCTTTTCAGGCCCCACCATCCATCTTTCCAGAAGAATGGGAGCCTGTAGAGTCGGCGAGACAAATGTCTTACTCTGCAGCATCCCTCTGTTGATCCTTCAGGATATCCTGAGCTACTTTCTGTTTCAGTAGGATACTGAGACTCAGGGAATTCCTCACAGACTAGGCACCATCCATCGGATTTCTAGTCCTAGGATTTTTAGAACTTTCTGCTCACTTAGTTGCCACCGCACCCAGCTTTATGTGGTGCTAGGGATTGAACCTTGGGCTTTGTGCATGCTAGGCAAGCACTCTACCAACTGAGCTATATCTCCAACTCTTTCTTTGCTTTTTGCAAAAGAGCCCTTAAGAAATGTGCAGAGAAGGCAGACTCACACATTTCCTGACCTAACAGGCCCCAGCAGAAGCCTTGTGTGGACAACCATGTGATCTAGGAACATGCACCAGCTGCAGGGTTACTCTGAAAAAACATCTGGATTTTTAATCTCTCTGTATAATCCTTTTTCCACCCACCACAGGCAGGAAACAAAGTGTCCAGGTTTAAGAGGCCCAGGGAGGTTTGATGGAGGTCCTGTTTTATGGATTAAAAAATATCTGTATTGCATGCGTCAGTTTTTATTTCTGCAAAATTTTTTATGTAAAAATGTTTTAATGATTGACCCAAGATTCATTTGTCTCTTTATTCAGCCACATGGATGTTTTATAGTGTGATATCAGATGATCTGAGAGGAGTCAGTCACTCTGACTCTGACATAGTCCCAGGTCTGTCTCCACAAGACTAGAACCCAGACCTTCAGCTATCAGGTCTGACACAGAGGGTCAAAAGCAAGATGAGATGGTACAGGCAACATTAGAAAGGACAGACTCCTGTTCAGTGAGTTTCTGTAGTAAAAAGGTTATATAATCATTCATTGCCCCAGAGGATGTCTAGAGTACAAACAAGTGTTCAAGGAAATAGTCACGTGCAATTGAAATTCTACCAGTTGCTCCTGGCTTAATGACTCCTGCCTCTGGAATCCTCGAGACCCAAAAACCAGGTCTGTGAGTCAATAATAGTACCAAACAGCTTTTTGTGAGGACTCCAGAGCCAACAAAGCCTTCTCACTGAATTCATTTGACTCTTTTCCCCTAAAGAAGAGTACTTAGAACTACCTTATCAATGATAAAAGGGTGCTGCAACCATGGTTACTGACTGTGTAACAGTCATAAGGAGTTGCAGTCATAAGGAGCCTTGGCATCAAATCTGTAGGCTCATCCTTGGCAGAGTCTTTTTTTTTTTCTTTTTTTTTTGTGAGGAAGGAACTATTTTTCCATACATACCTGGAAAGGGATTTAGTGTCAAAAAGTCCAAAAGATGCCACAAAAAGACAGAAGTCTGGGAAGGACAATTCAGTAAGATCTCATTAGCTTTCTGACTTAAGAACTCTAACCCTAATTCTAACCCTAAACCCTAACCCATCATAACCCATAACCCTAAACTTAATTCTAACCCTAAACCCTAACCCCTAACACTAACTGCTAACCCTTAGCCCTAACCCTAACACTAACTCTAAACTCTAACCCTAACCTCTAACCCTAACACTAACCTTAACCCTAACCCTGAGTTCTTAGGGTAGGGTAAGCAAATCCTGCTTCTAAGAACTAAGCATTCTTGTGGCGTTCATGCTGAGCAGATTTGGTCCAGACTGATACAATTTTCTTCCACCTCTTCTTGGGGGAGTATCTGGAGCACTCCAGTGGAAATACAAGCCTGTATCTGTAAAACAGTGATCTACCCTGATCTCCAGAGAATCAAATGCAAAGTCAATACCTAGCTTCAAGGTCAAGGTTGTGACAGGCCAAAGAAGAGGCCAGGACAGGGCCTGAGCACACAACACACATACTATTTGACATTACATCTCTGTTTGTGTACACACATACAGACTATGTGATGCCTATTTGTCCAGTAGATGCCTCCAACATGAGATGATTGCTTTTCCATAGCTTCCAAGTGACAAGAAAATCACCTAATTCCAATATAGGAAGATGATTGCAATAGTTCTGGCAGGAGGCCATACAGTTTCTACTTGAATTCCTCCATCAGTAAGAAGCTCATTACACACAGGGGCAGATGGGTCTATAGTGGGACTCTGTCTCAGCTGAAGACTGCATCCCATTCATCACCTGCCTCTCTGTCTTAGCTTTCTCTAGGAGCTGGAATAAATTATAAACATTTGTCTCCATGGTAACACTCAAAATATTTGAGAAGAATCAACAGTGCTTCCCCAGTATCTCTTCTTGACAGAAAAATCTTCATTCCCTCATAGGATATGGTTTCCAGACTTGCCTCTATCCTGTTGGCCCTTCCTGTGGCTGACCTGGTTAAGAGATGGACCCAGAGCTGAGTTTGTGACACAGTCACCATAAGCAGTGATGGCACTATTGGCTTATAGTGAGTCATTGGTCAGCCACCATTTGCATACGTTAAAAAGCAAGCAAACAAACAAACAGAAATCAGTGCCTTTCACTAACTCCCTCTGACTGCACTCTTGTGCCTGTTTATTTTCCCCACAAACATGGATATTGGATTGTATAGTCAAATCCTTTTGGACCCCAAATATAAGTATTACATTTTGAATAGATAATGTCACATTTGGGACTTATTATTTCAAGCTAATGCAGTTTTCCTAAATCTTCATTTTATAATTTTATGTTCTCGCAGTTCTTCCTAGTTTGATATCTTTCAATTTTTTTTTTTCAGTCTACATCTTTGTTTCCAGGCAGATTCCTCAGGCAGGATTCATAGACAGGAAAAGAGGTGTGGGGCACACCACATTCACTGTGTTCACACAAAACTAGTCTTCAGTTTCTCTAGGACATCCTTAGTATTCAATAATGCCATCTAACTGTATTTCCACTAAAGCAATGTCTCAATCACTCACCCACAATGATTTAATAGCAGCCATTTCTTTAGCCAACAAGAATGCTTCCATGACTTCAGCTACTGACATGAGGCATTTCCCAGCATCCCACAGGCATCTTGTGTAGGTGGTCTGGGCAGCTCCTGGTCAGACCAGAGCTATGTGTAAGCATGAGCTGTAACCATGAAACCCAGCATGCAGGAATCTTCTTGCAACTCAAGGGCTCTCCTTAGGCATCTTGCCCGATATGACCTACTTTCAGGAGATATGGAAGGGAGATCCCACAAGACAGCTCATTAACTGAAGGTTCCTGTGTCTGTGGCTGGACAAGGAAGCCTCACCCTGGCTTGTGTCACCACGCTGGTCTGCCCAACAGGAGGTCTTTTAGGAAAATGAGCGGTTCAAAGGCTGTGCCTGTCATCTAGTCTTTCATACCAGATGTCTGCTCTGTAGCTTCTGGGTGTCTATGAATTCACCAGGACCTGTGCACTTGACTTTGTCATGATGCTCCAATTTTCCCCATGACACACACTTGGTCTTTCCAGCAACTAAGGATTGCATTTTCATTCTGATGTGAGTCCTCAGAACATGGTGGATGCAATGCCCGCCCCCCCCCCCAACAAACGTCAAAGCGAAACACTATGTTGCTCATCTGGACTTCTCAGAACTTCCAGAATAAGATGTTCTTCCCAACATTTTTGTATCACTGAGGTTCTGTTTTGGATGTAACATATTTTATGACTGGGAATGGATCTTGGTTGGTAGAATGGTTAACACTGTGAAGCCCTGGGGTTGGCTTCCCAGCACCATATATGGCAGTGCATGTCTGGGACCCTAACACCAGGAGACGGAGGAGGAGAACCAGAAGCTAAAGGTCATCCATCATTCTTGGCTACATGCTGAGTTTTAGGTCAATTTGGGACACCTAAGTTCCTGCCCCCCATTAAGTAAAATAAATAAATAAATGAATAAACTGTCACATCTTAATTTCCCTTTATATGCTAAACATTATTAATGTGTACACTGTAGGAGGTCAGTGAACATGTACCTATGATAGTGCTGCTCACAAAGTCCCTTTTCCAGGATTATTTATTATTGTTATTATTATGTTGTTATTTTGCTAGTAGGAGACGAATCTTAGACTTTTCACAACCTCAAATTAGCTGATATCTTGATCTTTTTTCCTTTTATTTGCACCATTAAGATTTTCTTAGCATCTTCTCAATACTCCAAATAGATAGTCCTGAGCTTCTAACTTAGCAAAAGGCCATAAACAAACTCAGTGTCTGCTGAGGCAGGGCAATGCCATGAAGGAATAATTGTTTGCTCTGTGTGCTCTCATCATGGTGTAATTTAGACTGTACTTGATCTTGGGTGAATCTCTGCCTAAGGGAACAATGACTTCTGGTATAGATTGCTAAAGGGAAAGAAATTCAGAAGTGGGAAATTTTAATTTTTCACATGTGGTACGTAGAGTTCTGTGTGTCAGATGCAACAATGATTAAGACATAGCTTTGCCCTCTAGGAGATTCTGGTCTCATCAGAACAGAGACACATACAAGTGGGTGCTGTTTCCTGTGGGGATGTAGAGTGGGAACAGAAAGTTCTGGAATGCTGGGTCGCACATGCCCATTCTCTTCTTTGTCAGTAACATGGAAAAACAAACATTTGGTTGCTGGTATTCAGTCCCTGCACTGGATCGAGGAGGAGGATGGGAACTCAGTCATGCAGGCTGAACCAGGTCACAGTGTGTACTATGTACTGTGTGTTCCTGAAGCACCGGGAAGTCATCATTGGCTGCTCTTCCAGAAGTCTGAGTCAATCCCCAGAACTTACATGGCAGCTCACAACCCTCTGTAACCCTAGTTCAAGGGAACCCAGTGCTTTCTTTTGGCCTCCTTGAGCACCAGGTACACATGTGGTACACAGACATACATGTAAGCAAAACATCCATATACATAACAGTATCCGTTCTCCAGAAGTCCTTCAACTTGTCCTTGTACCAAATCTAGCTAGTATCAATCCACATATATACCCAGGACTCAACAAGCAAGCAAGACATATTACATGCAAAAAAAAAAGAGAGAAAGAAAAATATATTCAAGTGGAGATGCTATTGAGATCATGGGGAGGCTGAGTATACACAGGTTCCAGATTTCATGCTCACAGCAGCATAAAAATAAAAAAGCACAGAGTTTACCTCTATTTGGTTGATCAATGAGTTGTCAAACTTGAACCCAGGAATCCTTTTGTCACTACACACCACACCAACATCTTCCGTGTGCTTGCAGTCAGTGACGCCCCAGCCATTGGAGGAGCAGGCTGCCAGGGTGGCCTCTTTGCCGGTACAGTGGACATTGTCCAGCCAGATGGGCCCTGAAGGAAGCAGAGGAGAGAAAGCGAGCATCCTGTCAATGCAGATCCAGGTAGCAAGGGTAGCAGCGCCTGACTGAGAACTGCCCCAAATTTTGGCAGGTGTGTGAAGCCGTCATTAATTTTTCTTATGTGAGTTTGTCACACCTAATTGTAGATCCCAGGGAATCCCTTGCCAGGACAGGCAGCTGATGTGACCTGAGGCAGGAGTGGTTTGAGCGCAGTAAGGACAACAATCTGATTCAATCCTGGAAGTCATGGAGTATATCAGTTACCTTTCTCCAAGTGTGAGAAAGTACCTGACAGCGACCTAAAGAAGAAAGGTTTATGTTGGCTCTCATGGTTTACAAAGAGACACAGTCGATCACGGTGAGAAGGCATGACACCAGGAAGTGAGGTCATACAGTCCCACGGCGAGGAAGCAGAGAGGTGGATTCTGGCGCTCATGAGCTTCCTCGATTTTCTCCCTTTTGTTCAGTTCGGGATCCCCGATGGCACCACCCCCACTCACGGTGGGTCTTCCTCTCTCAGTTAAATCTCTATGGAAATATCTTGACAGGCACGCCTAGATGTGAGTCTCCTAGGAGATTTTAAATCCAGTCAACTTGACAATGAAGTTTGGTTTTCTTTATCATTGTTATTGTGTATGTGTGCATGATGTGGGGGGGGGGACACATGCCACAGTGAGAAAGGGGGGAGGCCAGAGAGCAATTTTGTGGAGATGGAAATCTCCTTCCATGTTTACATGAGCCTCGAGGGGCCCATTCAGCTGACCTTTACCCACTGAGCTGCCTTACCAGTCTGACAATAAAATTGAACCATTATGAGCAGGGGCTTTTGTGGGGAGCCTCGGAAGCTTGAGGTGAATGTGTAAGGAGCTGTATAAATCACTTTTCAATTGTTGTGACAAAACACCGTGTCCAAGGCAACTTATAAAAGTAATTGTTTAATTTAGGACTCATGGATCCAGAGGGTTGGAGTCTGTGGCAATCATGGTATGAGCATGGCAGTGTACAGGCAAGCGTGGTGCTGGAGTAGTAGCTGAGAAATCACATCTAGAGACCCAACCATGAGGCCGGGAGAGGGAACTGGAGTGGCAAGTGGTTTGGAAACCACAAAGTCGGCCCCCAGTGACACATTTCCTCCGACAAGGCCACACCTCCCAATCCTTTGCAAACAATTTCTTCCCAAGCAGTTCTATTAACTGGGGACCAAGCATTCAAATATCTGAGCCTTTGTGGGGCAGAGGGCAAACCTCCTACAGGAGCTGATGAAGTCTTCAGTGAATGCATGTTATTGACAAGGACAAAAGCCACAGATCCCATGGGAACTGGCAAAGTCATCGTCTGGTCTATGTGTGACTATGGGCAGTCAGCTCAAAAAGTAGTAAGCATATTTTCTTTCTCCTGGATGGTTGCGATGTGAGACTGACTGCTCTCTGACAGAGAACTCCTCCCAAGACCGCCTAACCCTTCCTTCTGGACTGTAGATAATGCATTTGATCCCCACTGGTGGCACTGCTTTAGAATATTAGGAAAACTTTTTGGAGGTGCGGCTTTGTAGGAAGGAAATGAGTCACTGGGGGAGGGCCTGAACATTTTATAGTGTGACCACACTTCCTGTCAATTTCCTGCTTTCTCTCTGTCAAGACACGAAGAAATAAGTCAGACTGATAGCGCATGACTTTAATCCCAGCACTTAGGAGGCAGAGGCAGGAGGATCTCTGAGTTTGAGGCCAGCCTGGTCTACATAGCAAGTTCTAGGTCAGCCAGGTCTACATAGTGAGACTTTGTCTCAAAACCCCAAAACAAAGGCAAAGCTAAAAAGCGGTGAGGAGCCCCAGGCTGTAGACTCCAACTACTGTGCACCACTACAATGGACGTTATGCTCCCAACCTGTGAGTCAATATAACCCTTCCTCTCTTTGGATGCTGCTTGACAGACACTTAGTCACAGCAACAAGGAAAGTTACCTACTGTGGGGAGACCCCCGTCAAAAACATAGGGAATAGCGAATGCACTGGTACTGGTGAGGATGTGGAGAAACCCTTGTGCATCAGTCGTGTGGATGCTGTGGGAAACAGTATGGTGTTCCTCAAAACTCATTTTTTGTTTATTTGTCTAGTTTGCTGTGGTGGGGGCCAGTGCTGGGCTAGGACTCCGGGCCTTGTACAAGCTAGGCAATTGCTCTACCACCAAGCTGCATCCTCAGCCTCCAAACTTTAAAGCTATCATATGAATCAGAATTCCAAAACTAAAGTGAAGTGTAGTGGCACACAGCTGTAATTAAAGCTACTGAGGAGACTGAGGCAGGAGGATCACATGTTCGAGACCAACCAGGCTACACAGTGAGATAGATCTAAGTCAGCTATTGAGAGCCTATCTCTATAGAAGTACTCAGACCTTTGGCTGTAATCATAACACTCAAATGATGGCCAAGAGTTTGAGGCTAGCCTGGGCTACACAGTGAGTTCCATACTAGCCTAGGCTACAGAGTGAGACCTTGTCTCAAAATTAATTAATTAAAAAGATTTGGGATGTAGCTTAGTGATGAGGTGCTTGTCTAGTATCCACAAGGCCCAGAACAAGAAAGAAAGAGAGGGGGAAACAGGGAGGGAGGGAGGGAAGGGCAGACATTGAAAGCAAGGCCTTGGGGAGGTGTCTGTACATCCACATTCACAGCAGCTCACAGCAGCACAATTCATAACTGCCAAGAGGTAGAAGCAGCAGATGTCTGTTGACAAACTGTAAAGGGAAAAATTCTGACATACTGTAAAATACTTCAAACCTTGAGGACATTCCGCTAAGTGGGAAAAGCTGGTCACAAAAGGCCAAATATGGAAAGATTTCTACACAGAGTTCTCAAATTTGAGTAGACTAGAAATTGCCAAGGGCTATGAGAAGGTGGTTATTTAATGGGTCAGGAGTTTTTGTTTTGCAAGCATGTTCTGGTTGCATGGAACATACTTAACACTGTTCAAATGCGTATGCACTTCAAATGGTTAAAATGTAAATATTCTTATACATATTTTGCTGAAAAATAAAAACATAAAAAGATGCCATATGGTTTTCAAATAGTGTACATCTGCATAGACATGTGTAAGACTGCCCACATGTACGCATGTACACACATAATTGGCATTAGCATGCCTTTCTCAGTTGATTTCTACCTTATTTTTTTGTGACAGAGTCACTTTCCTGAACCTGAAGCTCGACATTTCTGCTAGACCCAACATCTTACTGGATGGGGTTGTCTCCCCTGTGAGGGGTTACATCGGCACAACCTCATGGTTGGCTTTATGTGGATGCTAGAGATTCAAACTCAAGTGTTCATGCTTGTACTTTGCCCCCCAAACACTACAAAGTCAGACTTAACCAAGTCTGTCATTTTCCCATAGGTTAGAGGTTTACAGAACAGAAGAGGCTAACAAACCTGTGTCTATGTCCTATCTGTCATGGACATGGATGACCTGTGACTTAGTCAACTACTGAAACAAACCTTATCCCTCTTTCTATAGTCAAAGCAACATTCAGCAGACAGGCTGCCATTGTGAAGGCATAGATTTAACCTTTACAAAACTTTATCTCAGGGAAAGACCATTTTTCCAGAACATCTAGTGCCTGAGGGCAGGGCCCAGGTCTAAGAAGAATCTAGGAAATATCTCAGGAACACACCTGACAGACAACAGATTCAAAACTTGGTTTAATAGTTTCCAAGAATTACTCTACCCCATATCCCTTCACTCAGTCCTGAAATGCCAACACATGTAACACCCCACTTATGTATTTTTCCTTTAAAAACCCTCTTACACCTGAGCTCTGGGCCAAATTCCCTCTGCTGCATTGGAACATAGGGTTTTGGACCAGGTTCGAACCTGTCCAAAAGAATAAACTGACCCTCATGTGTTTGCATCGGAATCTAGCTCCCTGGTGGTTTTTGGGGGGTCTCTCAACATGGGTATTACACCATGAAGACCCATCAAGCTAACAAACAGGCCTAGGGAGATGTTCCATTCTCTTTTCCTTCTTCTAAGTAAAGGAGCCAATGTATTTTATGATTCCTCTAGTGGGTGAGGGAGCTAATGAAAATGTTCCCATTATAGAGATTAGAAAATTGATGTATGAAGCTGAGGTTCTTTGAGGCAAAGGAGGACACGGGGCCAGTCTCCTGACTTGCAAGCCTGACTACAACGTGTGTACTCTAATGCCTGGCTGATTGGGGCTCAGAGGACAGAGCTTTGGACTCATTGTGGGAACAATGAGTTGATTGAAAACATCTGGACGGAGGTTTTCCAACCACTTTCTCAATCTGGGCTGGTTTCCAAGCCGTCAGGCTCCACTGAAACGCATGCCTGCTAATAGACGGCTGTTTCTACAGCAAGCTCATATTTGTTTTACTACATTCTAGCAACGGAAGGGCCCTCCATCTTGCCAGGAAAGCTTCTTCCTCAGAACATTCTGAACTGAGCTGCTGAAGGGCAGATCATGAAAAAGGCAAAGAAGCTGCCCTCACTTGGGCATAGGGGACAGCCAGAAACTTTTGTTTACCACCTGGGGTATGTTGGTATATAGGATATATTATATATAGTGCACAAAATAACAGGCTTCACCTGGTGCGGCGGCACATGCCTGTAATCACAGGACTAGGGAGGCAGAAGCAGGAGGAACACCCATGAGTGTGAGGCCAGGGAGGGCTACCTAGCAAGGACTGATCTTAAGGAGTGAGTTCATCATGGCACTGATGTGCAGGCATGTCATAAACTCTGATAATTATGCACCACATTATCTCTTCCTGCCCTTGAGCTCTGTTGATCTCTTCCGCTTCCCAAATAGTTTCCTTTTTGCTTTTGTGTTGGTTTTGCTTTTTGTTTTGTTTTTCCAGACAGTTTCTCTGTGTAGTCCTGGCTGTCCTGAACTCACTATATAGACCAGGCTGGTCTTGAACTCCTGAGATCCACCTGCTTCTGCTTCCCGAGTGCTAGGATAAGGTATGTGCCATCAATGCCTGACTAAAGCCCTTTTTTAAAGTTTAGATTTTATGTATGAGAGGAAACATGATATTTTTTTCTGGTTCATCCTAGCTTGCTTTACTTCATATGATGGTCTCCATTTTCATACATTTTGCCCCAAGTGACATAATTTTGTTTTGTGATGGCCGACTAGTATTTCACTGTGTGTACACGTATTTCCCTTATACAACCCCCCTCCCTTCATGACAGGGTCTCATTATATAGCTCTGGTTGTTCTGGAACAGAACAGAACAGTCTTTAGAACAGACTGGCCTTGAACTCACAGAGATCTACCTGCTTCTGCCTCTTGAGTGCTGGGATTTAAAGATGTGTATGCCACTATATCCAACTTTCAGGCATCTCTTGATGGCCTTCTAGATTAATTCCATCCCTTGGCTATGTGAAAAATTCAGTGTCTTTAAAGGGTGGTATCAGCACCCTTCCTGCTCCTTTCCGGCTCCCTTCTGGTAGCCTTGTTCTCTGCTACGCTTGGCCATGATGCTCTCCATTAGATGAAGGATACACATACCTGCACTTTGCTTAAGATACTGTCACTACCCATTCTTTGCTATTTGATCGGGTTTCATATCAACATTTTCTCCAATATATCTAATGCCCATCAGCTGGATTGTCCTGATACCAACATACCCTGCTTCCATGTCTGCCTGTGGGAATCTGAGACAGTTCTAGACTCCCAGGGGCATCTGGATGCTAGGAAAGTGGTCCTTGGTATGAGGCTCATATTTGGGACACACAAAAAAAGCCATTCAATCAGAAGCAAAATTGTTTTACTCTTTCTACTCACACATAGAAACCTATCTCCCAATGAAAGAAGTATGTAAACAAATTTACAACTGTTTTGGAAGAAGCAGAGCATAAATGAAACTGTATTTGGATGCTGAGTCCTTCATTTGATCAGGGTGATGGAAATTATCCCAAGTTAGAACATGCAGGGTCCTTGGCTTTGTCAGTGTTGGTGCGGTTGGGTGGAGAGTCCCCACCTGTTTCAGGTTACTGTGAAAGCCTATCAGAGGACATGAAATGGGCCAGCTGCCCTCTTTAGAACTCTCTGAAAGGGCCGTTGCTTGCCTAGACTCAGAGAGGTTTGGGGAATTGAGATTTGCTTGCAGGGGATCCCTAGGGACTATTCTACAGTCAGTATGACAGCTTGAACCTTGGAGGTGCCTGGAGACTCCAGAAGGGTGGCCTGCCATGGGGTTAGCTACACCATTTCCAGCCCAACCAAAAAGCCTGACTCCCTAGTCAGACTCTCCTGGGTACTACCCTCACCACCAGCCCCAGCCAGGACACTGGCCAGACTCTGGTCATCATATCCTCATACTGGTTCATCAACTGTTGTCTGTATTCCTCACACCAAAGCCAGCTCATATTTACTAAGTACACAGCATGCACCCAGTGCGAAAATAAAATCTCCATTGAAGCTCATGAAATTTAAATACACTTATATTTAGAAGTTCTCTCATGGTGCAAACTGAGTGTCATAAAGGATGAACTCTGTGTGTATGTGTGTGTACAAGAGTGTGCACACGTGTTTATGTGTGTGTGAACATTTGTACATGTACATGTTGAGACCAGAGGAAAACCACAGGTATCATTGCTCAGGTGCTGACCACCTGATTTGGTGAGGCAGGTTTCCTTACTGGCCTGAAACTCTCCAAGTAGGCTAGAGTGGCTAGCCAGTGAGCTGCTTGCCTCTACTTCCCAATGCTGAGATTACAAGGGACCAAACTTGGGTCTTCAAAAGCTCTTTATTGACTGAGCCATCTCATCTCTCAGACAGCTCCAGTCTTAAATCCCTTGCCATTACAGTGTTCATTTTGTCTAAATTTTGTTTCTTCCCATCCTTTCCATAAATCACAGCTGTCATAACTCTCATTGGTCCACAAAGATGGCCTTTAGAAGTTCAGTACTTGGTCACCACACATCCTTTTTATAGAGACCTTCTTGCCCCTGGATCCTGCTGCTCTTCAAGGTCATAGCTCATGCCTGGTTCTAATAACAATTGTACCAGCATCAATCTCCATCTCAGACATCATGTTCTGCAGCTGTGTCTCCCACCATCTTGCTAGCACATTCTTATTCGTACTACTTCAGCTGGGATTCCTACCCATTGGTTTGTATAGTTTTGCAGCTACTTCCTCTCATGTCTCTCCTTACTCAGCCCAAACTCTGCAAACCTTCATTTTTTTAGCTGCCTCTCGGGTCCTCCCCGCTCTCCTGAACCCTTTGATCCTTGTCATGCTCCGATAGCAAAGTCCTACCCAATAAGCCCGCCTGTCCCTCCACCCACTGCTGCTCTGGTGGGCAAAGATGATAGCTTTGCTGCAAATTTGCTTAAAAAATAAATCTGCCACTGGGTAAAAGCCATCATTGTTGAAGAGTATTTGTCATAAAATTTTGAGGCTACAATAATCTGGAATGGAAAATATAAATCTGACGTACGCTCTGGATCACTCGAATAGCAGAATAAACAGTGATGTGGATATATGGAACCTTGGAAGTGAAGGCAGACAGGAAGTGGTTCTAAAGCCCGCCGCCCCCCCCCATCGGCTTTGGCTGCTTTGGCTTTCATTGTTGCCAAGTAACTCAGAGCAAGCTTTGGAACATGTGACTCTACGCATGGGGTCTTAGGTCAATTCCTCCATCAGTAATACCTCACCTCTAACTCCTCCCTGCCTGGAGGTGAGGTCAATGGTACACCTTTCTTCACATCACTTCTAGAGTAACCGAAAGGAGCGTAGGTGGAAGGGAATTAATCTTGTTTATCTCACTGCCCCTTCAACCCAACACAGATTCAGTCACACCCGGAACTTTGAGTTCAGAACATCTTGGGTTGAGTCTGAAATGTTCTGTATTTGTATGCTCACTTGGGAAAGTTTTGTACAATTATCATGGCACCGACCCTCTTGTCCAGGGAGTATGAACAGCTCAGTTCAACAGTCTCATTCATGCCAAAGCCTGTGGGTAGCTCAGTAGGGGAGCAAGTACTTGATTTACCAACCTGGAGTGGAAGTGCACCCCCTGGAAGAACACTCTGTGTGTGTGTGTGTGTGTGTGTGTGTGTGTGTGTGTGTATGTGTGTGATTTTTTTTGAGACAGAGTCTTCCACTGGACTTGGTGCCCATCAATTAGCGAGGTTGGCTAGCCAGTGAGCTCCAGGGATCTGCATGTCCCCTCTCTCCCAGCACTGAGGCTTCACATTCATGCCATTGTGCCCCACTTTTTTGTGGGTGCTAGACAGTCAAACTCAGGTCTCCATGTTTGCACAGCAAGCTCTTCTCCCACAGAGCCATCCCTAGCCACAAGAAGAACGCTTGTTTGCAAATAACACCCTTCCCCCACATTTGCTTTCCCAACAAGAGACATGAACTATGAAGGCACACCAATTCCTAAAGAGTCCATCTTCCAGATGTCAACCACATGCTATGCAACATTTTACTTAATGATGTACCATCTGTACAACAGAGGTTCTCAGACACCACCCTTTTGCCTGGTGAGCTCATAGTTGTTTTTATAAGAATCTTTTATGATGCTACATGATGCTGAGATGGCTAATGACTCCTTTTCAGAGCACATCTACATTGTAAAGCTATATAGTTAGCTCAGCATGGCAGTAAGCTAAGAGTCTGAAGACTCCCTCAAAACATCATAACTTCCCTTTCGTGTATTTTTAAATTCTATTTATCCGAGTGTGGGTGCATGCATGTGCCTCAGAGCCCGCCAGGTCCCCGGAGCTTGTTGTAAGTTATTGTGAGCCACCCAAGGTGGGTGGGTGGGAATCAAACTCAGGTCCTCTGGAGTAGCAGCACATGGGAGGCATCTCTCCAGCCTTGTTATTTTGTTTCGTTAGTGTTTTAGGAAGGAAAGAAGAAGCCAACTCCAGGTTAACAATTCAATCTGGCTCTGTTCCTATGACAACCAATGCCATAAAAGCATATTAAAGTTAAAGTAACCAGTTAAAGATATGTGTGATGGTGTTCATTTGTAGTCCCAATGATAGGGAGGCTGAGACAGGGGGAATCCCTGGGGCTTGCTGGCCTAACAGCTCAGTCTACTAGGTGAGTTCCAGGCCATCAAGAGACCTCATAAATAAATAAATAAATAAATAAATAAATAAATAAATAAATAAATAAAGTAGATAAGCAGATAAATGAATGAATGAATGAATGAATGAATAAATAAATAAATAAATAAATATCTGAGGAGTCCTCAGGATGCCATGATCTTACACTTGTGTAAGATCGCAAATGCACACACATTCACACATGTAGACACAATAAGATAGTCATCATCATCATGTGGGTAGAAATCTAGCCTGTAGAACCCTTTTGAGAAAGAGTGAAAGCCTCACTTGGAGGGTAAAATCTGGATGCAGGCATGATACTGCAACTAGATAGGCACAGGCTAATTTCACCTACTGATTGAGGTCAACAACCATCATAACTTGCCCAAGACATTTCATACTCAAAGCAGGAATATCCTGGAGAGTTCATGCTGGTTGTTCCCTTGATCATTTCCTGGAGAGGCCTCCCACCAGCTTTCCAGCAAGACATCACTTGCAGGGCAGATAGAAAACTCTTGGAAATTCATGCTTAATAACAATTACAGCTTTCTTTGCAGGCTAATCAGGACATTCCCTGGCCTTGCTGTATGACATACACTCCGCTCCAGAGCATAGTCTCTTACCTTCCCCAGGGCCATAGGAAGAGCTGGCAGTCCAGGACTTGGCTTCCACATAACCCACTTCCCGGCAGACAACATGGGCAGCATGGATGGAGAAGTCATCATCACACACAGTGCCCCACTGGCCTTCATAATAGACCTCCACACGGCCTTCATTGTGCTTCCTCTTCTGGCCTGCCAGGCGGACCTGGATCTTGACCACATCAGAGGGCACCTGGTGCTGGTGGTACTCAGGAGCTGGCTGCTGGAAGTACTCAGGGTACTGGAGCTGGTAGGGCCAGCTCTCATACTGTGCTAGGCTCAGGGAGGGCAGGAAGACAAACACTGCTAAACAGCCATAGAAGTGGGAGCCAAAAGGTATCTCCATCCTTGTCCTGTGCTGAGAGAAGGTCAGGGATGGCAGCAGGAACATTCTGGAAAAATTAGAGAGAGAACCATTAGTCTAGGATAAAGGTTATAGATTTTCATTCCAACCCATTTCTGCTCCCATTTCGTGATCTGGCCATTCTAGTCCAAGTTCTCGATGTCAGTCTCCCATCTTTCTCATCTTTGGAATGCTGTCACCAGTACTCTTAACTACATTTAAAGAAAACGTTTTCTTCTTTAAATTTATTTAATTTTACGTATGTGTGGAGGCACGCATACCACTGTATGGGTGTGGAGGTCACAGGACAGCTTGTGGAGCCTGATTCTCTTCTTTCACCGTGTGGGGATTGAACTTAGCTTCAATCAGTCTTGGCAGCAAGCCCCTTCAGCGGCTGAGCCATTTCACCAGCTCTCTTTTTATATTCCCCAATGGAGAAGAGAGCAAAGTTCAAGGGCACTGATGAAGAATGAGGGGTCGCCCCACTTATCAATAGAGGATACCCAGTACCTCTCAGGGTTTGAGGAGTCTCCCTGAGGCACCAGCGGCTTCTAGGACTGAGCACAACTAGAGAAAAGGCTCTCTGGTGGTGTCTGGGTTCTTTACTAAAGGGTCTCAGGGCCATCTATGGCAACCAACAGGGAAGAGCCATATAATACATATAGAATGTTACTCTCTGCCTGATTTCTAATCTCTTCCTGGTACCTCTAATGGGAAAACCCAACTCAACACAACCAGAAAACAAAGTTAGGAGAGCTGATGGAGAAGTCTGTACTGGCTGGCCTCCTGGCTACAAGGCTGGTAGATGGGGGAGTAGTGGCTTCTATGGGCTGGGCTCAGGGGCACAAAGCTGGTAGCGAGAAAGAATAGTGGGGCCCAAAAGCAAACGCACACTTCTCAAGCTTCTCAGAACACCTCCCCACTTGGCATCTCTTTCATCTCCTCACAGCCCAAGGCCCAGCTCAGCCTAAGCCAGTCTCCCCAATCATCTGCTAAGGCAGATTTAGGATTTTCTGGTAATTTCCCAGGGATTGTCAATATTTCCAATTGGATGGCAGACTTTTTAGAGCAAAGCTTATATGTTAGTTTTTTCTGCTCTCGCCACCACAGATTTCAAAGCTTCATAGACACATTCACTAAATGGGAAGGTGATGTGAGTACAGGGACTGAGCCACGCGTGGGACATGGGCTGTGTAGTGGGATTATGCTGGTAATGTAAATATTTGTCCTGCCTATGGGTTTAATTAAAGTTGATTGGCCAAAAGGCAGACAGGGAGTGTGGGCGGGGCTACCAGGCTAAGAAAACTCTGAGTGCAGGAAGAACAGAGACAGATGCCCGAGATCCACCAGAGACAGTCGCCACAGACAGGATGAAGAGACAGCAGCAGACACAGAGGAAAGAAGCTGAAATGTTGCTCTAAGAAAAGGTATTGCACCACTTGGCCAAACAGGATAAGAAAGATGGGTTAGTTTAAGACTAAAGAGCTAGCAAGTTATGTGCCTGGGCCCTAGGTCAATCAGCATATAATAATATAAGTGTGTGTGATTATTTGATGCTAAGTGGGGCTGAGAGCAGGACCAAACCCCTGGTCTAGGCCTGGACAGTCTGGGCCAGAATCATTTACAACAGGACTCAGTGGTCCCCAGTGTAGCACTGTACCAGAAAGTTTGAAAGGATCTTTTGGGACCCTGCACAGTGTTCCAGGACCAGGTGGCCTTGTTCCCATTGGATGTGTGGGAAACCCTGCACTGCACTGTCAGTGTCAGTATCAAAGTTGATCATGGTGACCTTGACCTTGGCAGGAATTCTGCATATTTTGAGTCTTAGTATACCCCAGAAGCACTAGAAATGCAGTAGAAATATTTGCTAAATGAAAAATTACATTCTTCATGGTTGAAGGCATCACAGCCAGTAGTAATCATGTGTAACTCAAGAGTAGGATTGTGACTAGAGATCTCATGTGTCTTGGTCCTGAGATAACTCAGAGATGGAAGATCATGAGAAAAGGACTGTGAGTGTGTCTCAAGGAGGAAGCAGGTCAAGATGTGAGAGCCAGAAAGGCAAAGCCAAGAATTGTAGTTGGAAACTGCAGGGGTATACACACTTCACTTTAACCAGACATGAAGGGGTGGAGAGATCATAGTCCTCAGTTCAGACTATGTTACTATCAAGGAAGGACTGGCTAACTTTTACACCTGTGCTCTGCCTTGGAGAGAAGCAATCTTTTGTAAATTGGTGCCCTGTGTGTTTACTAAGAGGAAACACTCTCTGTTATCACCAGAGAACCAGCAATTCTCATCCTCTGATGCTCAAATGAAGCAGAAAGTGATGACGTCCTGCAATGAGATTCATAGTCTGCACCTGGCTTACTGACGCCTATACAGAGTGCCTCTAACCCTGCCCTCCAAAGACCACATTCCTCAAGGAGACCTTGCCATGTCCTGTTGGGTAAAAATGAAGGCGCTCTCTGGATGCTTTAAAATCACATGTTGCTAGTGCTTTACTCTGCTGTCCATCAGGCTCTGTGACCGAACCTCATCCCTGAGGGTTCCCACAAAGCAACACATCTTTGTTTACTGTTTGTGCTAGGCAGACTCATTTATATTAGAAAGATCCTGTCACAAACAGCTATAAAACAGTAAACATACTAAAAACACATATTATCATGCACTGCATAACAGCAAAAGACCCTACTTATGAAAATAACCCCTCAAGTTTACAATGGAGATGACCTAGTAACATAGGAACCATCCCAACATCACAGGACAATGCATCACTGCATTTCTCAGGTTTGCTGCAATGATGGTGGGAATGGACCCACTGTATTGCCTTTATCTAAAAGTGTGTTAATGCTAAAGCATAGCATACCAATATGATAATGACTTTATGCCTTTGTTGTACTTGTTTTTTGTTTGTTTTGCTTTTTTGTTTTATTTTGTTTTGTTTGAGACATGGTCTCAACTCTGTAGCCCAGGCTGAATCAAACACATGGTGATCCTTCTGCCTCAGTTCCCAAGTGCTGGGATTACAGGCATGAACCATCAAGCCTGAAGTCATTACGTGCTTCATCAATACTTTGACATTGCTCCTTCTGCTTGTGAGCAACCTTGGATGTCACACCCACAACAGCCTCACACAATTTCTTTACAAATCTCTTGATTGTATCAAGAGGGACTGATGTCTACCATCCAGGTTTGTAAGGGAACATTCTAGAATGTTTAAAAAATGCCTGAATGTCCTTTCCCATCGGTATTATCATTGTACCCCTCCCTGAAGCCCCACCCTGTTCCCTTCATTAGGTGAAACCTGATGCTGAAAAGCTACTAAGATCCCATGGGCTCAAAGAGGCAAGGATACAGAGAGAAAGGATATGTATATATGTCTCTGCTTTTCCCAAGACAGTACCCAAGATGTTGGAGAGCTGAGTGAAATTTTCAGTGTCCCTCCAAGGACTGACAAGATATAAATCAGAGGTCATGTGAAGGGACTGATGACTGAGACAAATTAGGACATGGAGTATAAATAACATGTTTGGAAACCCAAAGAAGAAGAAAGAATATACAAAGGAAGCATTTGAAGAGCAATAGTGAAGAATTTTCCAACACTGATGCACAGTGGTGAGACCAAGCAGTGTAGTCATAGAGGAAACCACCTCGGGGCACACGGACTGTGGAAAATCAGAGACAGAAAATCTTACACATAGCTGGAGGGTAATGGGTATGCTACATCTGAAGAACATCTGGAAGCCTCTCCAGGAAAACAAGGACGCACGAAGACAACAGGATAATGTTTTCAAAGGGCTAACAAAGTAACTGCAGGCTATGTCCATTGGGAGAAAATGAAGATAAAATGATACCGAGACAAACAAAATGGAGGTGCCAGAAGGGGATCTTTAAGCCAAAGGAAAAGTGACCCCAGTAATGGTGTGGATTTAAGAAGGAATGAAAGATGGAATAGAAAACTACATGAGCTCACCTAAATGAAAACCCACTGTGGAAAACAATAACAATATCCTATGTCCTAAGATATCTGTGCTGTGGACTGGTAAGGTAACTGAGTGGTAAGGACTTGCCTATCATGAGTGAGACCCTGGGTTTGTATTCAGAGTTACATCATGATGATAATAATAAACACAACAGTGTGTGTGTGTGTGTGTGTGTGTGTGTGTGTGAAGTGCTGGCAACAGCACTAAAGGCAGGTGGAGATTAAAGTGTAAAAATTCTGTGTGTGGTCTAAGTAATGTCTTTTTTCTTTCTTTCTTTCTTTCTTTTTCTTGAGGCTGGGTTTGGGTTTCTCTGTGTAGCCCTGGCTATCCTAAAACTTGCTCTGTAGACCAGGCTGGCTTCAAACTCACAGAGATCCTCCTGCCTCTGCCTCCCAAGTGCTGAGATTAAAGGGCACCTGCCCCCACCTAACAGACTTGACAGCTTTGACAGATGTGTGCTATAACGTTTGTGTTAAGAATCCTAAGCACTGATGCTGGAGAGATGGTTCAGAGGTTAAGAACATTGATTGTTCTTCTGGAGGTCCTGAGTTCAATTCCCAGGAACCACATGGTGACTCACAACCATGTATGATGACATCTGATACCCTCTTCTGTATACTATATGCATAATAAATAAAATCTTTAAAAAAAAGAGAGAGAACCCTAAGAACTGCAAAACAGAAAAATCAGAGGGGTTACTACAGTGAGTAAATAAAGAAATTCTAAAAAAACAATAAAAAAAATCACACTTGACTTGTGAACTTGCTGTTGCTGTGATGAAATACTGGGGATCACTGACTAGTGAGGAGGAAGGATTCATCTTGACTCAAAGCTTCAGAAGGTTCTGTCCATGGTCATGTGGTCCCATTACTTTGGACACGTGGAGGCTCCATGTATAATGGGAGGAGAACACGAGAAAGGAGGCTGCTCTCCTCCAGGAAATAAGAGAAAAGGTTGGGGTCCCAATGTCCCTCTCTGTCCTTCTCTGCTGTTTGCACTTGTGTGGAGGCCAGAGGCAGGCAATGGTGTCTTCCTCCACCTTATTTTTTGAGACTGTTTCTCTCCATTGAACCTGGAGCTCACTGACTCAGCTCGATTGGCTGGCCAGCAAGCTTCACAGGATCCATCTGTCTTTACCTCCCCAGCCCCAGGATTACAGGTATCTACCACCATTCCCAGCTCTTATGTGTGAGCATTTGAACTCAGATCTCCATTGTTATGGAGCAAACACTTTACCGACTGAGTCATCCCCCAGTCCCCTCACCCCCCCACTCCCCACCCCACCCCTGCCCAATGGCTTAACTTCATTCCACTAGTCTTCATTCTGAACCTGAAGGTTGACACCCCTCTGGAAGATGAATGACCCTTTCACGGGGTTTGTATATCAGAAATGTATATTATGATTCCTAACAGCAGCAAAATTACAGTTATGAAGTAGCAATGAAAATCATTTTATGGTTGAGGGTCACCACAGCATGAGGATTGTATTAAAGGGTCAAAACATTAGGAAGGTTGAGGACCACTATCCTAAAGGTTCCATACTTGCCAATAGTGGCGAGGATTGGGGACAGAATATTGCTCTTGCGAGACATTAGAAAAGCACATTAGATGCTCCAATTAAAAGACAAAAGTCACCAAAACAGATTGACCAATATAGTCAAAGTACGCTCACAAAAGACTCACTATAAAAAGAAGGAAGAAGACACACCATGTGCAGCTCAGCCTAAAGAAAGCTGATCCAGAGCGAAATAACCCAGGACAAAAAACTATGAGAGCCCAAAGGAAACAGCGAGCAGAAGACTGCCAGGAGGATACAGCTGCGTAATGCGCATGGATCATTTCAATGTACATGAAATAAATACTGACAGAATGAAAAGGAATCAGCTCCCTGGCCAACCTTTAGCTGCGGTGGAGACTTTCCACACAAGGCAGCCCTGGCACTAAATACAGAAACAGCGAGATTAACAACCTGACAATTCAGAAGCTTCTGGAAGCTGCACTCAACAACTCCACAGGACATATTCTCTTTAAGGACATACAGATTTGCCAAAAAAGAACCCCAAGTTGAATCAACAAGCAAATCTCAACACAGCCAATGAAACTGCACAAAGTGTACTTACTGTCTGCCCACAGGAGAATTCCACCAGATGCCAAGGCTGAAAATATTAGGAGAATGTATCTGTTTTGTTTCTAATAACATAGACTGGGGACTTGGTAAACTCTGAAGAAGCTGGAGATGTTAGTAGAGTGTTTACTAGCAAGCAGAAAGCCGAGGGTTCAATCCTTAGCATTTCCTGTCGTCTCAGCACATTGGAAATGGAGATGAGAGTTTTGAGTTCAAGACCACCCTCAACTACCCAGCAAGCTTCAGGCCAGCCTAGGCTATATATATAAGATACTCTCTAGACAAGCAAAGGATAGCATCAGAGACATAAAGAGGAGGCTGTTTTAGATGCCGACTTTGCTGATTTAATACAAGGTCACCGACCGTGACCTTCTACCGTCAAAGTTCAAAGGCTAACATGGGATATCATATGGCAAAGGACATGGCCATATATGTGTGTGTCTCTTCTTGTCTCATGCCTTCTTCTTATAAAGTCACCGTAATTCCACGAGGGTTCCCTATCCATACTGTGATGATTTTATCTCATTCCAGTCATCTCCCCAAGGCCCCACCACTGCACACTGCAGTCAGGTTCCATTTCTGCAAGGAGGGCATAAATCCTTGAACACACACTTCTAAGCATGAAGTTAGAGAATTCCCAAACCGTCATAAGACAGTGAAATACTGTTCATTTCCTCCCAGCTCACAAGGCCGCATGCATTTATTTAGCTAACTCTGAGATGAACCAGAGATAAACTCAGAACTGTTCTTGGCTGTGGCAGACATTAGTCTGACAGGCTAGCTTGGTGTGTGTGTACCTCTAGGACATCAGTGAATGCCCAAGGGCTGTCTAAATGAGCCTACGTGACCTGACTGAATTCTGAGGTATTGCTTTGTCTTGTCTTTGACATTTTCCCTTTGTTTTTGTTTGTTTGTTTTTGTTGGGTTGAGATGGGTCTGGGTCTCACTGTGTAGTCCAGGCTGGCCTGGAACTAAAAGCTGTCTAACCTCCACCTCCTGAATACTGGCATGCATCACATACCCAGTTTTCTATTCTCTCTCTCTCTCTCTCTCTCTCTCTCTCTCTCTCTCTCTCTCTCTCTCCTTTTCCCTCTGTCTCCCACTCTCTCTCCCCCCTCACCCCTCTCTTTCTCAGAAATTAAGAAAGTCAGTGACCTGCCAAAGGTCAAGCCTTGAGATTTGTAGTTACTGTATTAACACACTCTCTCACACACACATACACAACAGCAACTCCAATGTTTCTCAATATAGGAGTTATCCCCCCACTCACAATTTTATGGGAAAACACTAAGTGGAAAATTCTAAGAATAAGCAACTTACTCTTTTTAAATTGTACAGCTATTTCAAGTAATGTGATGAAATCTCATGCTGGCCTACATCACAGCCTTCTGCCTCTTCTATACATGATGTCAATCACTACTTGGTACACAACACACACAGTACCTTGTATCTTAGCTGTGTACACCACCCATCCATTCATTAGTCAGTCAGTAGCTTATCTTATCACGGCTCTGATATTGGACCAGTCAGCGCTTGCAGTACCTACATTCAGGTAACCATTGTTTTAGTGGTGATGGCCCCAAAACACAGGAGCACAGAGATTGGAAGCTCAGACATGAAAGAACAAAAGCCACAATGTGTTTCCTCAGGAAAGAGAAGACTCACAAGCTGAGGCACCAAAAACCTTCCACAAAAGCGGAAAGACAGAAGAACATTAAACCAGCACAGTGAAAGCCAGTATAAGATGCTTGGAGAAAGAGCTAGGTTTGTTTCTAGGGCTGTGGTAAACACCATGACCAAACACCTTGGAGATGAAAGGCTTACACATCCCAGGCCACACTCCATCACTGAAGGAAGTCAAAGCAGGAAGCCAAGGCAGGAATGTGGAGGCAAGGATGGAAGCAGAAGCCACAGAGGGGTGCTTCTTATTGGCTTGCTTCTCATGGCTTGCTCAGCTTGCTTTCTTACATACCCCGGGACTACCAGCCCAAGGATGGCAGCACTCAGAGTGAGCTGTGTCCTGCTACATCAGTCATTAATCAGGAAAATGCCCTACAGACATGCCCACAGGTCAATCATATGGAGATTTCTCAGTTGAAGGTGCTTCTTTTCAGGGGAGTCTAGCTTGTATCAAGTTGACCCAGAACTAAGAAGCACAAAGAGAAAAAGCAAAGAAGACTCATTGAAGTAGTTATTGCAGTGTATTATTGCAATTGTTTATTTTATTATATGCTGTGAATCTCTTAGCAGCTGTAGTAATTGAATGTACATGATTCCATAGGCTCATAGGGAGTGGCACTATTGGGAGGTGTGGCCTTGTTGCAGTAGGTGTGATCTTGTTGAAGGAAGTGTGCCACTGTGGGGACAGACTTTGAGGTCTCTTTTTCTTAAGCCTCTCTCAGAGAGACATTAGGAATCCACTTTCTGTTGCCTGCAAGATGCAGGACTAACAGTCCACTTCCTTTTCTTTTGTCTTCCCTAGTCAGTGCCATGTCTGCTTACATGTCAGCATGTTCCCCGCCATGATGGAAATGGAACGATCCTCTGAAACTGTAAACAAACCACCCCACTGTTTTTCCTGTATAAGAGTTGCTGTGGTCATGGTGTCTCTTCACAGCAAAAGAAACCCTAACTAAGATACCAGGCTTAATTTACAAATTAAGTTTCATCATTAGACTGCATACAGAGGAAAAGAAAATAGGATCTGGTAGGAATCTGCGCTACCTCTCTGGCGTCACACAACCACCGAGGGGCACCTTCATCTGAAGGGAGATGAAACTGTCGTCTACAGTCTGGGGTGATCACAGCTTTTGTGGGATACATGTGGCCCATGGGCTGCAGGTTGGATGAGCCCTGGTGTGGAGTCATCAATAAGGCTTTATCCCAAGTAGGACAACAAGGCACAGAGGCTCAGTGAGTGAGGCTATTCTGGTAGGAAGTATAAGCCAGGATTGGAATGTGGGTCACCCAGGTGGCCAAGGCTATGCCCTGCCCTGTACTCTGTGGCCCTTGTCCCCATTCCAAAGGTTTCAGAACCTTGGAGATCCTCTAATCTTATTCCAGGAAGAGATGGGAAAAAAAATGTGATCTTATAATTTAAAAAGAAAACTCTTAATTTCTGGCTTTGCATGTCTGTAAGCTGATATACCCGGTTCCCCAGACTCCGTGGGTGTGTCCCCTACGCAGTGCCACATCTTCCCTAGAAAAGGGGCTCTTGGCTTCTTTGAGTCTTCTGCTCCACCATCATATGTCCGATTCAGTTACTTTCCTCTTCTCTTAAAAATAACCTTAATGTGCTTTTTTCCCCCTCTCTGTTGGGAAAGTCATACATCTTGATGATAAAGATCTGAGCAAATACAAAGTGGTGGAAGGAGAAAACATGTGACAGAGCTGTTGGGTCAATCATCGTCAAATCTGCAGTGCTCACCCTTCTTCCTTCCCTCTGGATCTGCTGCCTTTGAACAGTCTGAATCACTGTGCATGCCTACAGCCCCCAGACTCAAGAGAAAGGAGCAGGACTACCAAGAGTTTAAAAAACCCTGGACTATATATAAAAAGTTCAAGGCCAGCCTTAGGTACATAGAGAAATACTGAGTCAAAAAGCCAAGAGTTGGGAATGTAGCTCAGTGGTAGAATGCTTGCCTGGCATTTGCAAGTCACTGGGTTCAATCCCAGCACTAGGATTGAAAAACCAATTGGAATCCTTTTCTATGCATCTCAGTCTCTCTCTCTCTCTTTCTCTCTGGCTGACCTTGATGTCACAGAGATCCTCTTGTCTCTGCTTGCCAAGTGCTGGGATTAAAGGTGTGTACCACCATGTCCAGCTTAAAAAAGCTTTTTAAGGCAGGGTGTGTTCTATATGGAGAGTTCTATGATAGACAGGGCTACACAGAGAGATCCTATCTCCAACACACACACACACACACACACACACACACACACACACACACCTGCTTCTTCATTGAATAGTACATAGCAGACATTATGGCTACTTTTTCTTTTATATAGTTATTATTTACTATTGTGGTGATTAATCTTGATGGTGAACTGGATTGTACTGAAAGATACCTAATAATTTAGTAAAGAACACTTCTGCATATGTGTTTGTGGGTGTGTTGAGAAAGGATGACTTTAAGTAAAGGTGATGAGTGACACAAGCCAATAGGATGTCTCCTGGATGAAGTACAGAAGGTACCACAGCCCAGGTACTAACTGCTTCCAGGCACAAGCCAATAGGATGTCTCCTGGATGAAGTCAGAAGATACCACAGCCCAAGTACTAACTGCTTCCAGGCTGCCATGTGTGATGTTCTCTGCCATGCCCTCCTCACCATGATAAGCTGATGTCTCTGAAAACATGAACCAAAACAAATCTTTCTTCTCTAAAATTGTTTCTCAGGGATGGAGAGATGGCTCACTGGTGAAGAGAACTGACTGCCTTCCAGAGGACTGGGGTTCCCAGCACTCACATGGCCGCTCACAACTGTCTATAACTTCAGTTCCAGGAGACCCAACACCATGGCAAAACACCAATGACCATGAAATAAAAATAAATTTAAAGTTATTTTTCTCTGGTATTATGCCATAGTAACATCAAGTTACAATGATAGAACTTTCAGTCATTCAGGGAGACTATAATTCTGCTTCCAAATCTCTTTGCTACTGTATACATTGTTGAAATAAAAATTAATAGTGCTAAAATGTACAGCCTTGGGATATAGTCCTAAAAGTAAACTAGCTGACCAAAAAGTATATTAAAAAGCCAACATTTTTGCAAACTATACTGCCTCACAGAAAGATGGTAAGTTTCCATTTCCGTCAGCAGTTTGCAGGGTTCTCTGCACTGATATGCAAACATAGTATTTTGATTTAATTAGCATTGTTTTGGCTACCCAGCTTCTTTTTTGGAGATCATGTCTTTCTACCTTTTTTTTTTTTTTCTTTCCTATTTTCTTGCTGCTTTGTGTGAGTCATCTGTAAGCTGGCATCCAATCAACCCACAAGAGGGTAAAATTCCAGGCATTCCAGAAGACCAGCCACCCAAAGTACTGGGGCTGGGCTGACCCCATGGATCTAGGCTTCTCTCTACTCCAAACAGAAGTAGTAATTGTTTCTTGCCTTTTCTGACACCTCAGCATAAACCAACATGGTTAATTCCCCATCTGCTTCTCCAGATATATAGAGACATCTGGAAGGATGGGGGCACCTCTCCCTTCTTCAGACCTGACCCATCAGCTCCTGCCAGAAGAAGCCAGGATAACGGTTGGAGAGCTGACTAAGCAGGTAGAAGCACTTGCTGCTCTTGCAGAAGACCCGGGTTCAATTCTTGACAACCTCATCAGGTGGGTCATAACTGTGTGTAACTTCATCTCCAATGGATTCAACACCCTCTTCTGGCCTCTGAAGGCACACACACACAGAGAGAGAGAGAGAGAGAGAGAGAGAGAGAGAGAGAGAGAGAGAGAGAGAGGGGGGAGAGAGGGAGAGGGAGAGGGAGAGGGAGAGGGAGAGAGAGAGAGAGAGAGAGAGAGAGAGAGAGATCCAATGCTTCCCCTGGCCTCAGCATAGATGTATTGGAGAAAGAAAGGGGTAGGGGAAAAGAGAGAGGGAGAGAGGTAGACAGGCAGAGAGAAGAGAGAGCCTCATCTCCACACCACTATTAAGAGAGTGGTCAGACAACAGGAAGCACTGTCCTCAACATGCCTTTGAGGTGTCTCTTCACATCCAGAGTCTCAGAACACTACACAGCAGCAAAGTTACATCCTGGACACCATGAAAGCTCGGCAATCTTTGGTCTGTGAGCAGAGGTGTCGGCCAAATGGGTCAGGCAGACACAGCAGATGACCTCAGAGACTCCGCACCTCGGATCTACATACTGAGGTAATGCAGGTTGTGGAGGTCTGTTCCATGAGACCTTCTTTGAAGAATATCCTACTGAATATCATGAATGATGCCTGGGAACTTTACACCAATGCTCTTTATGACTCATATGGTGGAGCCCAGGTAAAGGTCAACATCACGTCAGAGGGCTGTGAGCAACATGACTAAGGACTGTAGTATCTAATAGCAGCATAAAAACTACTGACTGCTACAAGCTCACCACTGTTGCTTATCACAAAATGACACATCTTGTCCCTAGTATTTTCTCACTGGCTTGTAATTAAGCAGTTAAGGATATTCTTACATTACATTCAATTCACTTGAGCATATAATGACCACTAAGACCTCCAGACAAAAGGTGCTGGGCTACAGGGCCATCTGAGAGGTGTATGGAAAGAATTCACTTATGAAGTGGGTCTCAGAGACCCAGGACTTCTTCAGAAACATTGGCTCCTCAAGGCCTTCTACATGGCTCTTGCTCAACAGTCAATGACCACTCAAGCTGTTCTCCACTCTCCCTCCATGACAACAGATCACTGCTTCTTCCCCGCTGGCAGCAAGCAGCATACACAAGGATTTTAGGATCACTTGGAACTGGGTTCAAATTCCATATCCACTACTCATTAACATAGATTTAAAGGATACATTCTTGAACACAATCTTTACATAAAAATGAGAAACACCTAGTTCATTGGATTTTTTTAGAAAAAGAATCAAAGAAGTTTCTTGAATCTCTGGCCCACCATTGGTGGTCAAATATGAAGAGTTGGTATATCTTGTTTCTGGTTGGTGCTGTCCTGGTCCCAGTCAAGCTGTTCAAGAACCAGTGACAGCGTGAGTTGATGAATCCTAAGCTATGAACTTAAGAGGGCTGGGTTTAATTCTGAACTTTGATTTCTCCAGGTGTGAGTTGGAGCTGGGGATAAACCTAGGCTGGTTGTTCAGGGTCCATCTTTTATAAACCATTGTTTAAAAGTCAGAAATTCTCACTTCTGGATTATATCATATTCTAGAAGCTCAACTGTCTGTTCTTTACAAATTAAGGGCAATGGGACAAAGGACTAAGGGGTATCTCCAGTAAGACTTTGAAGTAGGGCTACATCAGCCAAGGCTTGCTGCTCTCAGAGTTGAGAGGATGGGACCAACAATGGAAGCAGCTCCAGATCTTCAATGGACTCCCAGTGAACAGTGTTACTTCAGCTGTTCAAACAACAGCACTCTATCTGCCATCCCAGGAACCTTCTGGTATATACCAGAGTCTCTGATTTGATTTCAGGATTGACGATGTACCAATAGTAGGATTTGAAAATCCTTCGTGAGGGGAACTTTGGGTAAGGTGGTAGATAAAAGGCTATGGGAGTCAGTGAAGAACAGGAATTAGATTAAAGAAAAACCAACTTTATTCCCAAGAGAGAAAGAGAGGAAGATCTTCTAAAACCCATGAAGGAAGTAGAAGAGCAGGAATTCTGGAAAAGAGCAGGAAAGAGATGGCGTCATGTGCTCCATCTTCATAGTCCCCGAGCAGATTGGGAAGAAATAAAGCAACTTTCAAAAGTGTTTGGTGCCAAAGATTAAGCCCTCACCATTAGGGTACCCCAAAAGAAGACTCTGCTCCATCTTGGAAAACAAAACAAAAAAATCCTAAAGAGATATCCAACCAATGGACATACAAATCTCCATACAGAAGTGAGGACATGACTCCTCCAAAAGAACCTAACTCAAGTCTGAACCCAAAGACACTGAGATAGGTAAAATGCAAGGCCAATATTTGAAAAGCTTTCTGGTAAAAGTAGTCAATGGCCTGGAAGAGGATACAAACAAGTGGATGAGTTTAACTCAAGACTTAAACGTGAAAGTTGGAAATGGGAGAAAATCAGCACTATGGGTGAGATAGTCAACACTTGCACCCCAAGCTTCTTAGGGGAAGGAAAGGTTTATTTCAGCTTCCACGTTACAGTCCATTCTTGAGAAAAGTCATGATAAGAACCCAAGTAGGAACTTCGAATAGAGACTGCTTTCTTAGACAGCCTAAGATCACCTGCCTAGGGAATGGTGCCACCCACGGTGGACTGGGCCCTCATACAACCATTAATAATCAAAGCAACCCCACCCCCAGCCCGACATGCCCAGGGATAGTCTAACCTGGGTAACCCCTTACTTGAAGCTCTTCTCGCAGATGACTCTAGGCTGTATCAAGCTGAGAGTTAACCCTAAGCAGGTTGGTATGAGAGGCCTCCTTTTCCTCCAAATCTTCATTATGTTTAAAAACATATACCCATTCTCACGAGGGTGGGCTAGGATTTCACTGTAGTTTCCATTTGTGTTTACTTAGTGTATGGCAAAGTGAACCTCCTCACCTACCCCCAAAAACGTTCTTGGCCATTTGTATTTCCTCTTTGATGAAGATCTATTCTGATTTTTCACATTCTCTGGACTATTTGTTTTTAGTTCTCTTTGTATCCTAGAGATGAATAGAAGGCAAAGTCCACCTTAGTCTCTAGGCTGCCTCTTCACTTGGTTGTTTGCTTGTTATGCAGGGCCTTTGAAATTTGATGTAATTCCAGCCATCAACTCCCACCTGCTTCTTGCCTTGTACTCTTAGAGTCCTATGCAAGAATCTTTGTGCATTCCTTCCCTGAAGCATTTCCCTTGTGTTTTACTTTAATAGTAAAAGTAAATTTTTAAGTCTTGTATTAAACTCTCTACTTTGATTTTGGGGGAGGGTGCGGTGTAAAATAAGGACCTAGGTTCAGTCGCTTATATGTGGCTATCCTCTTTTTTCATTTACTGTTAGTAGTTACTGTAGAAACTATTTAGTGGCGTGTGTGTGTGTGTGTGTGTGTGTGTGTGTGTGTGTGTGTGTGTGCTCCATGTGCACTCACCCATCATATGTGTATGGAAGCCAGAGTCGAACTTCCACCTTACACTTTTAGACAGGGAATCTCGCTGAACTTGAAGCTTGCTGTTTTTATGAAGTAAGTTCACTATTCAGTAAGGCCCTGGGATCTGCCCATCGCTACCACCCAAGCATTGGGGTTATAGGCACATATCACCACACCCTCCTCCATGTGGCTCAGATCCTCATGCTTGTTACCCATGGAGCCAGCTTTCCTGATGTATATTTTTACCACTCTACCAAGAAACAGCTCACAAAATCATGTTCCACTGGTCTGCATGTCTGCTTGTATGCCAGCAACATGCTGCCTTTGTTACTACGGCTCTGGTGTACATTTTGAAGCCGTATTAATGCTTACTGTTTTGCTATTTTTTGCTCAAGTTTCCTTGGCTATTTCAGGCCTTTCCTGCTACTACATAAAATTTTCTGGGTTACTAAGGAAGCCTCAAGTGAATTTATAGAGTGGACAAAGTCCTGAGTGCATGTGAATTGTTTGCTATGACCCCCTACCATGTCAAAGAACCTCCCCCCCAATACCTCAGACCCATCAGCATGGCAAAACCTTCTTCTAGTTGAGTGTGAATATTGACAGTGTTAAAGTACAAGTGTTTACAAATTATTGACCTATGTGAGCAAAAACTAGCAACTGCAGCTTTCTCCTCCCAGATAACTGCATCTTGAGACTACTAGAGAGAGACCTCCTATAAAGACCTTCTACAGATAGCCCCTCCTGATTCTGGTTGTTGCAGTAGCTGGTGATGCCCCATCAGACTGAGCACAGTGCATCTGATCCTGGCTTTTCTGTACATGTGTCTCTGTTTTCATCATTTCCTTATCACCCCAGTTGGGTTTCCAAGATCAAGCCGTGGAGAACACAGAAAATTTAAGATTTTTTTCTAGTTCTGCATATAGCTACTATTGGTATTAAAGTCACCCATTATCATCTAACTAAGACCTGAATCTCCCTTATATGTCTAGTAGTATTTGTTTTGAGAAGACAAGGCACTCCAAGGCTTGGTGCACTTAAATTTATTGCTGTAATTTTAGATGAGAGGAGCCCTCTCATCTAAAGCTCTTTTGTCTTTATGTCTGTCTATTTAATCTAATTCTGCCTTGCTTTGGAAATTTACTTGCTTGGGTTGTCATTTTTCATCCTTCTATTCTGTTTGTGTCCTCGTGGGCTAAGGATGTTTATTATAGGTTTTATTTTATTGCGTCTTCTTTTTTAAATTTGCTAGACTGTACTTCAATTGGAGAATTAAGACTATTTATATCCAGGATTTCTAGCAAAGCCTATATACACCTATATAGTTAATCACATTTTGTTGATGTTTTTCCTCTAGTAGTTCTGATCTATTTCGTTGTTTTCTTTGCAGATTTGAGGGTTCATTCCATTGGTAATATCCAAGTCTTTTCTACTTTTTACTGGCACATTTGTTTTTTAGTGGAATTTATACCTATTTTCTACTGATGGCATTTATCACATTTCTCTTGTCTTGGTATAGAATTTTTTCTTCCAGCTTCTATAATTGTGGGCTACTAGCTGTAAGTGCCTTCAGTCTGGCCTTTGTCATAGAAGGTCCTTACTTCTGACTGTGAGGGACAGTCTTGCTGGGTATAATAGTCTTGGTAGTGATTTTCTTTCAGTGCCCGGATAACTCATCCATGCCCTCTTGGTATTCAGGGTTGCTTCTGAGAAACTTTTAGTCTAGTGAGTTTGCCTTTCCCTGTTACTTGGCATTTCTGTTAAGCATATTGTTAAAAAAAAAAAAAAACTCTTTTTTCTATACTTTTGATAACTATAATTTGTCACAACAAAACTAAGTTTTGGAGTTTTTAAATGTTTCCTGTACTTAGGTGATCAAGTGTTCACCAGGATTTGGAAATTTTTCTGCTTTTATTTTATCAAGTAGGTTTTCTATGCTCTCAGCCTGTAACTCTTCTTCAGGTATAACAGCAAGCCAAATATTTGATATTTTAAGGATTCTCCAAAGCTCTCACACAGTCTCCTCATTCTTTCTACTTTTCTTTCTTTCTTTCCATCTGTTATTAACTTATTTAAAGTCTTGTCTTCAAGCTCTGTTATTTTTTTCTTCTATCTGATCTACTCTGTTGCTGAAGCAATCAACTAATTTTTCTGATTTTTGAGCTTCTCATTCCTGACTTTCTGATTCTCTTTTCACCTCCTCTGTCTTGACTATGTCTATGGTCAAATGTCTTCTTCAGACTCTACAGTTCCTTCTAAGTCACAAAACTGCTAATCACATTATTTATCAATGCCCTGAGAACTTTTGAATTCATTCTTTCACATTTCATTTTCTTTAATGTCGTTGGAATCAGATATTTAAGAGTTATAAACACTGAAGGTATCAGGGTTTTTTTTGTCATTTTTCTTGTATTATTTCTAGGTTAAGAACTGTTCATATGCTGGAACGTGTATGTCTTCTGCTTTCTTATGTGACAATTTTCTTAATGGCCTCCTTTTGACCATGTGTCTTGAGGACTCTGTCTTCAGCTTTATCCAAGTAGAATTTCTTGTTCATATTACATTCTCCAGGGCTACTCTTCCACCATGTTTTTCCCCTATATACCCGACTTGGCAGCTGAGCTAAAGTTAGAAAGCAGCATGATACATTTTCTATGTGTGAGACCAAGTGGACCAGATCCAACTTTCTATAGGCTTCGAGAAACACACTCCATTGGTAAAGTAAGTCAAAGGATGGAAAACAGAAAACAAAAAGTAAACAATAAATAAACACATAAACTGAACAAAATAGACAAAAAATTAATCAGAAGAAAAAATAATGGTGGTATATATTAATAAAGGGAATAATTAATAAAGAAGTAATTTTACTATTTTTTAACCACTGAGTCATCTCTCCAGCTGATCCTCTATAAATTCATGATGGATCCTCAAAGCTGATCTTTTGTGTCTGTTCCTATGCTTTATTACTAACTGGGATAATGAGGCACACCAGAAAATAAACACCTTAAATTTCTAGTTATGGAACACAGTTAAAAAAATTAACATTGGATAAAATTAAAACTTTCTTTCAGGATCTGTTTAGGTTTTATTAAACTTCACTGTAAAACAAAGAAATGTATACAGATATAAGCTAGGGCTTTCATATGAGCTATTTGGAAAATATGGATCTAGTGGCATCCTGTGTCTGGGCACTGCCATCTGTGCCTGATTTGGGCATGGACCAAATCCCATCCCCCTTGTAAATGGCTGCTCTGGGCCATAGCTCCCTTCCCAGAGTGCACTTCTTCTTCAAAGCCCAGGCAGCAAAAACTACTGTTTTTGGTGATAGCAATATTAATTCCCAGCTACACACAGATAAGGGGAAACACATCACATAACATCATACACTGTACCTGGGCATTGTACACTTTGACTTTTTAAATTGTTCTTGTAGAACCTGATCTTTGTTTGACCCTCATATGTGTCCCCTCCCCCAGTGAGGGTTTAGGGTCCTCCTAAAAGAGATTTCTGTAGGCCCCCAGTATATGTGACTATGTGCTCTATGTGACTGTGACTCTATATGACTCTATGTGACTGTGTGTGATTCTATGTGATTATGTGTGACTTTATGTGACTCTATGTGACTGTTATTCTGTGTGATTGTGTGTGACTGTATGTGACTCTATGTGACTGTGTTATTCTGTGTGACTGTGTGTGACTCTATGTGACTTGCCTTCTGGTCTCCCAGGTCAGTGGTCAGATTACCCATTCCTCCCAACATGCCTTCATTAATTTTTAAAGATTTTTAATTTTTAAAATTTTATGTCCATGGGTGTTTTTCCTACATGTATGTCTGTACACTATGTATGTTTGTGGTACTCACATAGGTCAGAAGAGGGTTAGATTCCCTGGAACTGTAGTTACAGACAGTTGTAAGCTGCCTTGTGGGAGGTTGTTGAGAACTGAACCCCAATCCTAAGGAAGAGCAGCAGGTGCTCTTAATTGCTGAACTATCTCCTTAGCCCATATCTTTATGTCTGGCTTCTACAGAGCCCATTCTTCTCCTGCCACTCCAGTACAAAGCATGGCCTAGACAACCTGTGAGGTTGTCGGCACAGGAGAGCAACACAGTCCATGCCACTGCTAAAAAAACAGGGCCAGAGCTCAGCAGAACTCTGTCACCAATCAGAATATTCTATTCAACATCTCTAGAGATTCAAATTTCAGATCAGAGGCTGAGAGTTGTCTCCTTCACTGGACATGGATTCCTGCAGAAGCTGGTGGAAGAGATAAATGGTCTTGGATTGCATTTCTGAGTGGTAATCTGGGCTGTTTCTGGCTACACTTTGTGGAGGGAGGCTGTCTTGGGCAGGTGAGCTATATATACTCAGAGCATGAGGGAAGCCCTTGTGAGTGCCGCAGACACAGATGGAGACTTTTAGCCACCAGATTAGCCCAGGCCTGATTCATTTTGACCCTGGCCCTGAATTCCACCTCAGTCCTGCCTATTTCTGGTTATACAGATGGAATGCCCAATACTCACTGAGGTGGTGAGAAAGTAGCTATGAAAAGCTGAATATTTTTCAGCCTTCAAAATGAGGGCTTTGTTAGCATAATCTGTTGTGACTAGTCAGGGTTCCCCACAGTCCACCTCTGGCTTGGGATGGACTCTTACTTTAACCAGAATGTTCCCTGGAGAGGTTGCAGAAACAATTTCAAACACTTTCAAATGTGCTTACTGGAAACTCTTAGATTGGATGAAAAGGTAAAACCTCCAGTCAACCACTATTAACATGGAAGGGCATGGGAGACAAATTGGCAGGTAAAATGCTTGTTATACAAACATGAGCATCAGAGTTCAGGTCCCCAGTGCCCATAGGCACAGCAGCCTATATCTGTAACTCTGGCACTTAGGGCAGGAGCCCAGGGCTCCATGCTCAGCCAGCCTAGAAGACACTGTTGAACTATAGGATCGAGAAGATACTCTGCCTGAAAAAATAAGGAATGGAAGCAATTGAGGAAGACATTCCGACATCAGCTTTTGACTTCCACATGCATTGGTGAGAACACACGCATATATGTGTGCATACATGTATAACATACATATAAAAATGAACTGACAGACGTCATCTCTCCAGCATGTTCCCCACAGCGAAGGGACAGGGAAAGTCACAATCAGACTCAAATGTCATACAGGAACTCAGAAGGCAAGGATGCACACCGGGTTCAAATATCTGACCTACGTCACTCAAGACAAAGGGAGGGATGGTGTGGATACAAGATAATATTAAAAAGAGCAGGATGTTGGCATCCAAGAGAATCACCAGAGTAGTGAGTGACTGGCTCATAGCCAATGCTCAAAGGGTGATGAATAATATAATCTCAAATTGGGAACAATCTGGGCAACATCCAGGAGAAGTATCACTCTATCTTATCCATCACTTCATCAGTATATATTTTTAAGATTAATTTTGTATTTGTGTGCAAGTGTGTGTGATAGAGCATATTTATTCTGACATGACCCAACTGAGGTGGTAAGGGAGACAGTCCATTGGCTCATTCCCCAAGTGACATCTTCCCCAGACTCTTTATCTAAGAGAAGGCCTGACCATCAAACTGAGACTCAGCCCTGGCTTTGTCCACTTTGGACATCTCCAGGAGCTGCCAGATCAAGTTCTTGTCTGAGGGTCTGAGGGTCACAACTTGGTCCAACAGTCCGTTGTTTCAGTTTTGTGTTCTTTGCTTGAGAGCCAAGCCCTGACGGACCAGTAACAGGACTCACAGTAGAGACCATAGCCACATCTTCATCTGGATAGGCTAGGAGAGCTGTGCTGAAACTAGCTAAAAGCCTCCCAACTTGGGATTGTGCTGCCCATGGCAACCTTGGCTCCCATGAGAGAGCTCAGAAAGCATCAGCAACAGGCACCAACTGCCACATCAGTGAAGCTGGCTAGGTTCTGTTGCACAAAGCCAGCTGGTACCAAGACTCCAGTGCTCACTCAGGATAATGGCATCTACAGGGTAGTGGCATGTACCCAGAGGTCTGAAAGTTCTCATTTGTATTGAGCAAGACAGATTTTCTCAGTTACCACTGCTGCTGATCAACATGAGTGCTAATCGAAAGTCTCCTCCTAAGATTGATTCTAATATTCTTCATGCATCCCAAGTCACAGCCTGGCTCCCAGTGCCAGATTTAGCAAGCCTCTGCCCTCTTGAGCATCAGTTTGCTGCCCACAGCTCTGGTCATAGGGATTTGCACACATCTGTTTCTTCTACCTGCTTTCCCATTCATCTGCCTTTGGACTTGCCATTCTCTAGAAGAGCAGACCTCCACCTCATCAACACTACACTCCTCTTTAAGGATGTACTCAATAATGCACATTTTTATAATCCCGAGAAAGCAGGCCAGCAAGAGCTCTGCAGGTGAAAGTGCTTGCCAGCAACAAGGTTTCCATCCCCAGCACCCACATGGTGGAAGAATCCAACTGACTCCTGAAAGTTGTCCTCTGGTTTTCACGTGTGTGGTAGCATGTGAGTGCACACACATAAACAAAATATAATACATTTTAATTCCCAAGAAATTCACTAAAGTCATTAGAATCAGTAAATGAGTTCATCAAGGTCATGCAAGATCATTATCCAAAATAATGATATTTCTATATACTTTCTTTAAATTATTCATTCATTTTTAATTGTGTATATATGTGTCCACATGTGTGAAGGCTAGAGGAGGGCTTCAGATCCCCTGGAGGTAGCATTATAGGCAATTATGAGCCAGTTTATGGGTGCTAACAGCCAAACTCTTGTTCTCTACAAGAGCAGTACAAGGTCCTAACTGCTGAGTCTTCTCTCTAGCCCCTTCTACCTAGTTTTAATGAATAAACTAAAAATTAAATGTACCCAAAGAATAAAATACTAGAGATAAATTTTTTATAAGGAGCACATATGCTGTGCCTGCAAATAAGGCATTGTAGAAAGAGATGAAAGAATATCTCAATAGATGGGAGAGGGTCCCATGTTCATGGACTGGAAGGCTTACTTTTTTAAAATGAGACTATTCCCCATGTTGACCTCTACATCCAACACAGTCCTGATCTTAGCTGATTTCTTTGTGGACATTGATGAATCAACCAATTCTAATATACATACAGAATTGCAAGAGATCCCAAATCATCACGACAACTCTGAAGAAGACAAAATTAGAAGATGCATGTACACTCACTCCCTGCTTTCAAATGCACTAACAGTCAAGATGATGTGACTTAACGACAGATACACAACAACAGCACAGAACTGAGAATCCCTGAATCCACTTGTTCATCTACGATCAATTGATTTGAATAAGACTATTCAATGTTTTTTGAAAAAGCCATGCTGGAGGTAGGGATGTACAATACCAGAAACAAGAAGTCCTTTTTCCCACACCACTTGCCGAAAAAGAAGGATCCCAACCTATGATCATTAATAAGATGTAAAATGTCTTAACACCGTATTTAGGAAGCAAATAAACATAAGTGATGAAAATTCAAATACCCAAACACTCTGGTGCTACCAGCCTTTGTTAGACAAAAGCAAAGTAAACTAAGATGTCTAGAAACTTAGTACTTTAGTAGGGAGGCAGAGTGCTCTTCCTCTTTTTGTCAAAGGAGTTAGGGACATTAGTGTGAAAGATGTCAGCCACCAAAACACCCAGGTAATGCTCAAAGATTGATGATTGTCCTCTCCCAAATACTTCTCTGGGGCCTTTGTTTTTTCTAGACACCAGATGCAGTCATCTTCTTCATCCTACTTTTAGAGCAGAAGCCAGAGAAGGGCAAGGATGGTGCTGCCCTTCTTGTTGGACAAGGCATGTGTCTTCAACCTGGAGAAGAACACAGCTTTCCTGAAGCAAACCTGGGTTTCCTAACCTGGTACCTCTTTATCTCAGGCTCCAAAAGGCCAATTACCAAATGATTACAAAGGGTCTTCTGACAGAAAGAGATAAGCTCCAGGTACAGTGGGCCAAGGGGTCCCCTTCAGGGAGATGCTGGCACTCTATGCTGCTGTTCTCAAAGATCATTCAGTTTTATCTAAGGAACTGCCCAGCAACAGCTACATTGTAAAGACAAGGTCTGCATTTTCAAGTATCCTTAAGGATAAAATAAACACTACCCACATCTCAGTCTTTGGTGGGACTTTGTAAAAAGAGAGAGAGAGAGAGAGAGAGAGAGAGAGAGAGAGAGAGAGAGATAGAAAAGTGGCTTGAAAGCAATGCCATGCAATAGAAATACAATATTTTATACAAAGCAACAAGATGAGTTCAACTCCAGAAAGACATTTGGAGAAAGTTGAGGGGAAAATGTATAGACGAGGGAATAGGTGTTAGTAAAGAATCTATTCACTTTCCTGAGTGTAACAATAGCATCATTGTGATCCAACATTTTCAGAATTGTGCCAACATATGGATATATAATACATACATGGATAAAATCATATGATGTCAAGATTTGCTTTAAAAAAACAGAAAAGAAAAAGAAGGACATAATCTAAGTAGGACCAAATGTTGGGACTAATGAGAAGAACATAACTATAATTATCCTCTCAAGTGCATATCTGAACATCTTCAGCATAAAACAACTTAAATAAACAATATAGAATTTTCTAGGACATTAGTCAGCTTTCTGATGATTACATTCACAGCCTGGAAAATCCGTTTCCCTCACAAAGCTCCTTCCAACTAGTCATCCAGAGGTCAGAGGGTTAGGGGAGGGGCCAGGAGAAGCTCCCAGCTGAAAAGAAAAGAAATTAACGGAAGTGTTTTAGGAGAATATTCAGGGAAGCTTCAGAGTGTCAGGCTCCAGTGCGGGCTTCGTCCTTAGAACTGAATTTTATTCTCTGTGTTGCCACTGGGCGTGCAAGTGATTTTAACACAAAGGTCACAGGGAAAAAGCAAATACAGACCCCTGAGATCCAGCTTCTTTAGGAACAGTGCAGAGACCATCAGGGACTCGTGGGCTCCACACATTTTGTCATGGGTTTAACAGATGTCCCAAGGACCAAAGAGTAGAATAAGGGTAAGTCTAGAAAGAAGTCATAATTTTCTCCAAGGTAAGGTCAGTCCAGCGAGCCAGGCTCTTCTTATGTGTGAAGTGATCCAGGAAATGAATGCATCCTCCCTCAAGCCAGTCCCTGGCCAATTAAGTACACCAGACACCATGCATTACTGCTTCTCCAAAGACGGCAAATAGGCTTAACACAGCAAGTGGTGATGTAAGAGAAGGCTCCAGCTGAGAGCTAGAGGTTCCGGTCCTCAACAACAAACCAGAACGGTTGAACTTGATTGAGCACAGTGTGGCAGGAGCGGGAAGTATCCATTACGCTGATTTGAGCATCTCAACACCAAGAATTTGGGAGATTAAATTAATCTGGGCGTGTCTGGCGTCATGCACCTCTCATCTGTTTCCTAGCCACAGGAGGTAACTGAGTCCCCTACTCCACACAGCCGCACCCCTCCTCCGTGCTTTCTGTTTGGTTGTGATTAGTTGGTGGTCAGTTAGTTAGGAGATAAAATTGTTTGTCGCGGCAGGACAGGGAGAGAGTGATGGAGAGAAAGAAATGTTTGTTTTGTTCAATCATTTCTATCACGACTGAATAGAGTCACTTTAATCAGGCCACTGCACCCTATGGCTCCAAGACTTGGTGAAGCAGGAAAGCGAAGGCACTTAGTGGGGAACTGAGTCCCTGATTCCGGGTAGGACAGAGGGACCAAACGGCCTGCGTGTTTGTGGTGCAGGTTTTTTCCTACTGCTCAAACTCTCCTGGATAACAGTGGTGAGAGGTTCCCAGGGAGACTTGGGAATGAATACTCGGCGCGGGGACCTTTCTCCTGCTCTGTTCACGAGGGTCTCGTTCGAGCCTTTCTAGCAGGCTGGTAGGGGGCGAGGGAAACCAGTTGCAAGCTGTGCGCTCTACAGTTGCTGGGCACTAGACCCTACGATGTCCAAAAACCACAGTCACAGCCACACTTTAGTGTCTTCCCAGTCCCCTTCCCGCCACAAGTTCCGTATATCAAAAGCCAGAACTCTGGCCACAGGCCCAGTTTCCAGATGCCCCTTCCCACTCTGGACCTTTCCAAGGCATCCAGTGTGCGCCCCAAGGGCCCCATCTCTGTCCCGAAGCGCCCAGGATTCCCAGGAGCCAAGCACCCAGCTCCCGGGATAAATTGACCGCTTCCCCCCCACCCCAGGTGGGACTGGGCGGGGCTGCTGCCGGGGGGGGGAGGAGAGATAGGGGGACCTGTCAGCCCGCACGTCCTCCTGCATTCCTGGCCTGAGCTGGTCCTAAGGGAGGAGGAAGAGAGGGGATGGAGCCTGCGCGCTCCCATTAGCCTTCGGACAGCGGGAGAAAGGGGGTGACCAGGGTAAGCACTCTTACTTGGAAGCAGGGCTCCGTGGTGGCCAGGCTGGGACTGGGCTCTCAGCAGTGGCCCCTCTCCGCGCCGATCGCCCCGGGCCCTCCGAGAAGCGAGGCGAAATGTGGGCAGGAGCGGGCAAGAGTTCTAGGCAGGCTTTCGCTCCAGGCTTTTAAAGAGAAACTCGCGGCAAACCCCTCCCCCGACCCCTGCTCGCTCCAAAGGCGGCCTCCAGTTTAGCCCGGCCTCCACCCTTTGTTGAACTTCCTCGGCTTATCCCAGGATGGGGGAGGAGGGGTGCGGCCGGGAGAGGGGGGGTGGATCAGCAAGGGTTGGGGCTGGCTGCGCTGGGGACCGCGCGTTCCAGACAGCGCACTCTTCTTTTTTCCAGAAGATTGTGCACCCTCCAACATCCCCGCCCAGCATTCAATTCACCCAGGTTATGGTTTGCCAGGATTAAGGCGGACGCTGAATCCAGCCTCTTACCTGAAAACTAAAAGTTGAAGTCAGAAGTTTTCATTCATCTTGCTCCAGTTTCGCGTCCCTTCTCTGGTAGACGATTTTGAACAGCAAACCCAAAAGGCGTTCCTTGCAGTCCCAGGAGCTCGTCTACGCACTGCGGTAAGACAGAAAAAATTGAGACCAGGGCGGGAAAAGAAGCCCAGTCGCTGGAATCCCGCTAGAATTTAAAACTATCACAACTGATAAAAATTGAAATTGTCTACGAGAATAGTGCTGGTCTTCCTAAAGGTTTCTCAAGCAAGAGGTTAAAAATAAACTAAAAATAAATCAAGCTGGTGTAGAGCCCAGTATCTAAATAACGACCCTCACAAAACCACCTAGCAATTCTGTTTACAAACGGAAATTCTTTCAAGATAAAGACTGTACGCAAACCAGCTCATATAATTTGTCAACTTTTACTTAAGAGCTAAATTTCAAATTTCGCTTAATTTTTAAATTTTGTAAATGACATCCTTTGAGCAATGCAATTTTATCCAATTCTGGATAATCTATGTTGTGTAGGTGAAGGTGCCTAATAAAAGTCTTGAATCTAAAGTGTGTTGGTGTGTGTGTGTGTGTGTGTGTGTGTGTGTGTGTGTGTGTGTGTGTGTGGTGGAGGCCAGAGCTAAACTTTTGGAGTTTTATTAAATCTCCTTATTTATTTATTTATTTTATTAAAAATGTTTTTTGAGAAAGTCATGCACACACACACACAATGTATTGTGATCATATTCATCTCCTGCTCTTCTCCCTAGCTCCTCCCAGATCCTTTCCCCACCTCCTCAGCTTCATTTTTCTCTTTGAAAAATACATTTTAACTCAATGAGTCCATTGGTGCTGCCCATATACACATGGGTGTGGGGCCATCCACTAGACCATGGCTGACCAACCAAGCAAAGCTAAACAGAAACTGACACTCCCTCTCCCAGAAGCCATCAATTCTCAATAGCTCCTCAACTAGGATTAGGAGCTTAATAACCTTCCCTGTTCCATACTGGAAGGTTGACTGCCTTGGTCTTATGTAGATCCTGTGAAAGAAAGCAAACACGTGGGCTGGAGAGATGGCTCAGCGGTTAAGAGCACCCTCTGCTCTTCCAGAGGACCCGGGTTCGATTCCCAGCACCCACATGGCAGCTAACAACTGTCTGTGGTTCCAGTTCAAGGCAAATAAATAAATAAAGTTTTTTTAAAAAAAAAAAAAAAGAAAAGAAAAGAAAAAAAGAAAGCAAACACATGCTCTTGCTGCTGCTCCTGTGTGAGTCCTGTAATTTCCAGAAGACATTATTTCACCCAGTCCTTTCTGATCTCTGACTCATAATCTTTCTTCCCTCTTTTTAGATATTCCCTGAGCTTTGATGAGAAGGCGTGATATAGATGTCCCATTTTTTGCCTAACCAATTATGCATTTCTGGGTTAACTGCCATCCACATCACAAAGAAGCTTCTCTTATAAGGTTTAAGAGCTGTACTAATCTATGGGTATAGAGATAGATGATGAATGTCGAGGACAGTTTGCTTTAGCAAAATGATATAGTAGTAGTTTCACCTCTGGGGCCCATGAGCTCCCCAATCACAGTTCTGATATTTATAGTACCAGGTATGAGTTTTCTCCTGTGGAGTGAGCAACCAGAAAGCAGTTGGTTACCCCTATAACATTTCTGCCACTAGTACACTCACCTATGGATATATCTTGCCAGGCTTTGCCATTGTAGGTTTCAGGGTTCATAGCTGAATAAAACTGCTGTTGACTTTTCTCAGTGGAGAGCCTGCATAGACCTCCCAAAGCTATGAAACCAAGCCATCAGTGAGGAAACTTCATAGTCAGTACCAGCTTGAGTCATCCCTGTCTCCTGACAAAAGCATGGGATTTATTTCACTGAGGTTCATGGGAAAGACTTTCCTGGGAAAATATGGCACACACAATACCTGGTGCCTAAACAGGGACCAACAGAACCAAGGCTGTGTGGAGAAGGAATGGATGCGCCACCCCTAGAGTGGCTGCTGGGACATCAACTGAAGCAGTCCCCCCCCACACCGGGAGAGGAGCATCCCAGTAGGCAGGGCTGCCTTTCTCAGTGTGGTTGAGTGACTCCAGATGCAATTCAGGCCTAGAGTGTATAAGACCCTGGGTGGGGTACAGCCAGGCAGTCCAGAGCTGAACCAAACAGCTTGGGCTGGTCCAACCAAGAGGAAATATACAAGGCTCCATGAAGATGCCCCAGGATGAGGATGCCAACCGACTGATACAAATACAGTCAGGCTCTTTTCCTGCTGTATTAGACCTTGATAACATACTTTTCTGTATTTCCTTAGCTTTCCAAGACCATTTCACATTCATTTGGAATGAGCCTTTAGAGTGCTGTCCCAGGGACACTTTCACAGTTTCACTGTTTGTCATGGAATGATGGCAAAAGACCTTGTTCTGCTGTCCTGTCTCTAAAATAGTTTCATTATATAGATGACATGATAATGCTAACTTCAGAGTGTTTTACAGATAAAAAAAAAAATCTAATGTTTAGGGAGTAATTGATACTTTGCCTTCAAAGTTCAGTGTGTTGGGGCTGTATCTCCTTCTCCTTCTCAGCCCATTTCCCTGTTACTAAAGAAGTAGATGCTTGATGTCGGTTTTCAGAAAAAGATTTTTCTGGAAGCATCTAACAGACACACAGTACACCTAAAGGAAAGAAGGTGGTGACTAGCTACACCAGATGCAAGGGCCTGGTGTAGCTGTAAAGTTCTTAAGAGTGTTACAGTCTAATAAGCTACATATACTACCTAACTGGGTTACTTTAAGACATCTACAAGAGGGGATGGAGAGATGGCTCAGCGGTTAAGAGCACTGACTGCTCTTCCAGAGGACCGGGGTTCAATTCCCAGCACCCACATGGCAACTCACAGCTGTCTGTATTTCCAGTTCCAGGCAAATAAATAAATAAGGTTTTTTTTTTTAAAAAAAAGACTTCTACAACAGCCAGTGTCTATAAATATAAAAGAGCTTCAGCTATATTTGAACTCCTAGGATATTGGTGGATTTTCATGCCTTACTTTATCCAACTTGTCTGTCCTCTGAATAACTTGACAAAGATGGGTTCTATGTGCAATCAGGACAGAAAGTGTCAAGAGATGTTTGAGCCAGCTAAGATCCATATAAGACAAGTTACATAGTCATGTGACCCATTGCTCCAGTAAGGACAGCAGATCCAAAAATGACACATAAGTCAACTTGCCCACAAGGGACAAACAGACTAACTGGGGCCTATGCCTGTCAGTGAGGGATGCAAATATGCAATCAAGCAACAGGTAAAGCCACCATCAAGGGTCTCACCCAACTGAGTGTTAAGTATGGGGACCCCCAGAAAGTTGACAATGACATGGATAATCTTTTCACCAACTCTGATGTGCAGAACTGGGCTAAAGACAAGCAAAGTACAGTGGCTCTTCTATTTATCTTACAATTTTACTAGCACTGAGTTTATTTTAAAAGGATGAGTTATTAAAGCACCAGCAAGGTAGATGGAGAGGGCTGAGCAGGTACGAGTGTTTGCTGCTGTCTTGGAGGACCAGAGTTCGGTTCTCAGCAGCCACAGCTCCTAACCACACAACTGTAACCCCAGCTCTAGGAGATTACTCTGATCTGCACCAGCACCTGCACCCACATGTGCACACCACACGCAAGCATCCAAACACATAATTGATATTAAATAATAACAGAAAAACAACTAAAGGGTTTAAGCTTAACTGCACAAGTGGAAAGGGTTACTCCAGAGTCACACAGTGGTTAGATAAAAGCCCCGGTAGCAGAAGTGGGTTACTTCTATACTTGGCCAGAGAGGCCCCAAAGCCCCATAAACCATGTGGGAGATGTTGACTGTTGTTAGTTGCATTCCAAAACTAGACAGAAAGACCCTATTGATGAAGACATCATATGCCTGGCATACAGGGCCTGGGAAAAGAAATAAAGCTCGGATTGAACTGACTCTCAGTGTGTCCCATGCAAGTGCTATGTGGACTGCTGCAGAATGGATGGTCAGTAACAATCCTGCGTAGCCATGCATCTTGTATGTTGCAGTGCCGAAATGTCAGGCAAGCTGTCCCTGCTAGCACAGTAGTGAAATGACTATAGTGGCTACAATCAGCAGCTTTTTGACTGAATTTAGACTCCACGGGAGGGAGTTTGTATCTGGTGCTGTAAGCTTAGACAAAACTCTGTGACTGGGGAGATCATAGGCCTCTTGGGGACGGGGGTGATTGCTATTACTGATCATGCTACTGTGTCAGCTGCAATCTGTCATGGAAGGAAACTTCCTTTTGCTGTGGATGGTATACTGCAGAGACTTCCTTTTGCTGTGGATGGTATCCTGCAGAGACTCACAACCACTGTTGGGCTCCTGTCTTGAGTGTTATTTGATGTAGGAGGGCCCTGCCCACAGTAGGTGCCATCCCCAGGCAGGTAGTGCTGAGCTGGAGGAGAAGGCTAGCCAAGCCTGAGCCTGTGAGGGAGCCAGTTAACAGGTTTCCTCCCGGCTTTCGACCTCCCCAAGGATGGAGTATCCTATAAGCTTGCTTCCAATAGTTGCTTTTGGTCCGGATATTTTATCAAAGTAACAGAAAGGAAACTGTAACAGGTGGGGAGGCTCATGAGATACAGGAAGTAAACAAACTTCACAAGTCTGGGGACACCGAAGTCTGTAAGATTCAGGCGATCCCCCCCCCCCAACACACACACTCAGGGTTACAGAAACAGAAAACAGCTGCCTGTGGAAGAGACAGGGAGCAGCCCGACCACTATGGCAAAGGAGGAAGAGACGGTGCGGATGATGAGGCCACCTTCAGTTAGACTGACATTCCACACATGCTCAGACTTTTCTCGAAGTACCCTTTGGGTGGAATCATCCCACTAGTTTTCTCATAGCTGGTACCACTTAGAAAATTCTAGACTTATCATCACTTTCTCATTTACCTAGCAAACGGTTGCAGCTGCTTCCTGTCCCGCAGCAGGGGCCGGCCGTTGCCAACCCTACTATTAACACTGTCACGGCTCCCCACACTTGAGCACTTGCTGCTCTTTCTGAGGATCTGAGTGTGGCTCTAGCACCCACTGTAAGTGGCTCATGATGTTCTGAAACTGTAGTTCCGGGGGACCCAGTGCCACTGGCCTCCACAGGAACCCACACTCACACAGACCATACACATACATGTAATTAAAAATAATTTTGAAATTAAATTTAAAAAATGAAGTAAGCTGGTTTACTTACTTTGCTTGTTCGAAAGAATTTCCTGGAGCTGGAGGGATGGATCAGTAGTCAGAGCACTTACAGAAGAAGGCTGTTTTTACAGCAGAGCAAGATTCAGTTTCTAGCATCCACCTGGTGGCACATGACGATCTGTAACTTTAGTTCCAAACTGCCTCTTCTGATCTTTTTGGGCATCAGGTATATATGTGGTGCACATAATACACAATCAAAATATTTATACTCATAAAGTTAAATAAATCTTTTTAAAATTTTTTCCTTTTAAAATGAAACTGTTAGGAGATTGCATGAGCTACATTATTTAGATTAAGGATATGAGGAAGGCTGATCGATTAAACTCAACATTGCAAATGTTCTAGCTCTAAATCAGCACGGTTTATTGTTTTTAACACCCTTGTTGGCGTTATCTTTATTAAAGCAAACACTACTTTTGTGGACAATTTTGATTTTCTCAGTTGTGGTCAGGTTTCATACTCCCATATAGATTCTGAGGAGTGAGTGGCTTTCCATGATCCCTTGATTTTTTCCTGTCTTCCTCTGGTGACTCACTCTGACCTGCCCCCAGTGTGAACCCCAGAGCCAGGAATGTTATGTCTTTATGAACAATGTGCATCCCCCACCCGTCGGATCTTTAATCCCAGTAGTGTGGGGCTTGCTAACCCTGACATGAAGCAAAGGACCTTAGAGGTCAGAGGATCCAAACCTTTCCTTTACAAAGGAAAAAACTGCTCCACAGAGGAAAGAGGGGCTTGTTCATCTGTCCATAGCACCGTGGTGGTGAAACAGCCCCGGACCTATGCCTGTAACCTGAGGTCTTTCCTTTCTCATTTCCCTGTCACCACTGTTGGGGTAAATCCAATCCTTGACTCCCCAAGTTAATGAGAAAATCTTCCTAAGGAGCCCCCCCAACACACACACACACAAATGCACAGTCCTACTTACCCCAGATAGAACACCCACAACAAAATAAAATATTGATTGCACCAAAGTCCAATTTGGTGAACCAATGAGTTTTCACTGGGGTTAATGGTTGATGTGGGAGGGCCCTGCCAATTTGGGCAGTGCTACCCCAGGTCCTGGACTATATGAGAAAGTGGGCCGAGCAAGGCATGGAAAGTGAACCTATAAGCATGATTCCACTATGGTTTCTGCTTCTGTTCCTGCCTCCACGTTCCTTCTCTGACCTCCTTCATTGATGGACTGTGATAGGGAATAAAGAAATTCTTTCCTCCCCAAGTGGTTTTCAACAATGGAAATAAACCAGAACAGAGGAGCCACCTACTGCTGCTTGCTTGTGTTTGCTGCCAGCATACGGCTGCTGAAAGCTGTATGTAGTCTCCAAGTGCCAGGGTCTATGAGAAGCAATAGGTTTGTTCAGGCCAGAGTCACAAACCCAGGCTGCCATCTCCAGCAGCCTGAGGGGTCCTTTTCAAAGACCACTCTGTACAGGCAAAGATGGGATTCTTGGCTTCACTGCAGGATGAGCTAGTAGGAGGCAGGGCTGGAATTTATTAAGAAGAGATTTGGGGTGACCAGCAAGCTAGCCCAGCGGGTAAACGATGCCTGCTGCTGAGTCTGCTGACCTGAGGTGGAGCCCCACATGGTAAACGGACTCCCTCAAGTTGTTCTTGCATGTGCATGCTCACTAAATACAAACACTAAGTAAATATTATAAAGTTGAATGTCAAGGTCAGGGCTAGCAAGCCCCACACTTGTGGGATTAAGCAATATCTAGAATAGAAAGGGAGGTGTTCAGGGAGAGAATAACACACACCCAAATGTGGCAGTGTGCTGTGAGAGTCTCAGGAAAGAGTTGCATTTAAAGTGTCCTAGAAGTAACCATATATACAATTTTGGTGG